>JAESVK010000627.1:432701-462783 GCA_017140935.1 Hamamelis virginiana
TCGAGGGTAGTTCGAGCCGTACCAACGAACTGTTTTATTGAGTGGTGGTTAGTAATTAATAAAGTATTTTTATTTTTCACTCCATCTCCACATTCTTCTCTTCGTCTCATTTTCTATTTTATTTTATTTTTGTGGTTGAGTTTACTTATTAGTGTTAGGATTAATTGACTTGGCTTGTCTCCCTAAAAAGTCCTCTTAATTAAGGCAATTCGAACCCCATCACTTGATTTGATTTTGATATTTGATTCGAACCTCATCGATTCGATTTGAATTCCTAAAAGCGAAAAAAGTGATCAACATTGCTAAAATTTGACATTGATGTCATTTGGTATCTTTTGAGGTATCAAATTTTGGCATTAACACATCAAATGGCATGAATACATTGGAGATGCTCTAAACCATTACCAAAATTTTGCAACACCCAAACAATTTGCTCCAATGGAGTGCCATTTGGATCGGAGTACCAAATTTTGGCAATGACACTCGGTGCCAAATTTGGCACCTCAAATGGCACTTGCCATTTCGGTCATGTCATATTTGTATATTCTGAGCATAAGTAAGCTACTTTAGCTTTATTTATATATAGGTCCCACAAGCCTTTTGAAGTGGGCCCATATTGAAATGCATTCATCTCAAAAAGGAGATTAATGTATTGTATTAATAAGTTCAAAATACTAATGTTTTGAATGAGAAATTGTAGTTTAAAATCACCCATTTGAAAGTGGTTGAAGGTGATAGTCATATTTGTCCCACATTGAATAAATAGTAAGAAGCTTGTGTGCTTATATACCCTTACATTTGACCTATGGGTTGGGCTCCAAGTGGTACCAAAGTTTTGTGAGGGGGTAGGACTTACCCAAACTTGGGCTTGATCCAAACCGCACGCGTGCGCCCGCTTGCACTAGGCCGAGTCATTTGGACCAAGCCCATTATCTTTTTGGGCCAACCTAGAATGACTATGCAGCTCCCCGGAATAGTCATGACTATTCTGCAATGGTGAAGGGTTGTATCTAGTTTTGCAGCTTTTCATAGGGTCGTGTTGAAAGAAAGTGTGCAGGGAGGATTCGCAGTAGAAGACAAACTATAAAACTTTTATAAAACAAGAATCCTTCCATTCACATTCCAGCAGGAAATCGAAACAAGCATAGGATCATGAATAATACAAGAACAATATTTAAACAACTTTAAATATACTTACTTGATGATTGCCTTTAATGAAACCTCGATCGAATCCAAGTTTCAAAGTGTATGAAGCCTCCAAGGTATCCACACGAACTCAAGACTCCTTAAGCTACTTACACTTGATCAACCATTGAACAAAGCAAGGTGAAAAGGGGAGAGAAGACAACTCACGACCCTAAGGGGAACCCCTAGGTCACGGTTACTCTTGGTCATGAAGTGATGATAGTCTCTTCTTCTCTTTTAGGGTTAAATGGACTTAGTGCTAGCATACACTCATCCCTATGTATTTATAGCAAATACTAGGGTTTCTAATTTTTGCAATTTAGTCCTCCTTAATTAACAATTAATTAAAGAGACCAAGTAAGTTACATAAATTAAAAACTTACCGCTCTCATAACTTAAAGAACTCACTTGTGTCCTTTTGTGTGTGACCATGTGGATTCATCCCAACCTAGCAGTGGATAGGGACATCTCAATTTCTCCCAAAATAGAAACTTTTTATTTTAAGGTTCAATTGGAACAATTCCAATTTTGCCCTCATTCATAACACTTTATCAATAGGCCTTCACTGGTCATGAGTGACATCTAGCAATATATCATGACGTACCCTAGGTATGGGTGAATAGCATAACTAAAAAGAACCATTCATGTTACTTAATCCTTCATCCTCTAATGTCACTGCTAAGATAATCAGGTATGGTTATTAAGTCAAACCCTATCTTAACAATTTGTTATATGTTTTACAAAATATAATTCTCAATAAGATGAACCTGATAAAACTTTTTCACAGTTCACCTTCCACCATGGCCATGGATTTTAAACTGAGAATTATCTTTGTGAACGAACCCTGACATTCCCTCTCATCAAAGATGAAAGTGATGATTCCTTCTTGCGCACTCATTTATCTTCATACATAACCCTACTAGAGCTAATGAGTATCGATTACACCCTGTTGGTTAAGGATGTACGAGATACTATTAAACTGAAGTGGTCTATGCATAAGATAACTATAGTGCCTCGGGTCTAAGGATTACCAAATTAATGGACGTAACATAAGAATATTCTTTTGACTTAAACTTCATAAGAATATTCTTGCAAATTATGTTCAGTGTACATGTTCTCTAACATGCACCCACAAATTAACTATAGTGTCACTACACCGATATGAAAGACCACCTATTCTCCCATTGGAGCTAGTTTAAATCTGTGCTACTCTTGATGGTTTATAAAAGTACACTTTAATAAACCTATGAGCAAGAACTTCTTCAGAATAAATGTGTACAAGAAATATGAGTCTCCATATCTCAATAACTTGAGATACACAACTCTCTTATCTTTTATTCATGGACCTTATCATATATATATTTAAATACACACGACAAGTTGTACCTTCAAATTAATATAATATGAAATTGATATGACCTTTAGGATTGGTTTTAGGGCATACCTCTAACACGTGTCTATATTGGTGACATTATGCACTTCACGAAGGTACACCAGTTAGTCTATAAATAGGCCATCGGTCCATAGTCCATTCATTCAATTCATCGAGTCTTCTTTCATTGTCTACATGCGTTAGAGATGTAGGCATTGTTCTGGTTTGCTGTGCTTGCAGATTGCAGTGCTTTCTTTACAGACGTGATCATTGTATCCTGAAAGACAGATGTCCATTAAACTCTAAGCACCAATAGGAGGGGCGTATTCTATCTTAAGGACAAAGTGTTCAACACTTGTCTTGACCAAATTTCTGCTTCAGATTCTGCAAAAACTTGTAAGTTATTTATTTTATGCATTATGTTTCTATCTAATTGTTACTTGAATAATTTTATGGTTTGACAGAATTGTTGTTCAAGTAATCTTCTTATACTTCATCTTATTCTTTATTAGAATTGGTATATAATTCTGTACTTTACTGAATTGGTATACAATCTGTTTTATTCTTTAAGTAATTGTTTGACACAATATTATCCAATTCTAAATAATACAAATTATTATTTTTTCTAACAATCTTTAGAGAGAATACTATTTAGAATTTGGATTATTATTGTGTTTTAAATAAAGTGTTTATTTTATTAAATTCATTCTTCAATTTCTGTATATACAGAAATAGCAAACGAAAGTGACAACACTATGATTGTGCTTCCTGTTGTGGCACCAATCCCTACTCCTACACCGGTTCCTGCACATAAGGAGAAACCTAAAAGATTCAATGGCACTGAATTTAAGAGATGGCAATAAAAAATGTTGTTCTATCTCACTACTTTGAATTTGGCTAGGTTTTTTTTTTATATAGATGCCCCTGTCCTCAAAGAGGGTGAGACTGATAAGTTTACTATTGTTGCATTAGAGGCGTGGAAACACTCTGATTTTTTGTGCAAGAACTACATCCTCAATGCATTGGACAACATATTATATAATGTGTATAATCCAATAAAGACTGCAAAGGAATTATGGGACTCCTTGGACAAAAAGTACAAAACGGAATATGCTGGGCTGAAAAAGTTCATTGTGGGCAGATTCCTAGATTATAAAATGATAGACTTCAAGACTGTCATAAGTCAAGTACAAGATCTTCAAGTTTTTTTACATGAAATTCATGCCGAAGGTATGTCTTTAAGTGAATCTTTTCAAGTTGCTGCTTTAATTGAAAAATTACCTCCATCTTGGAAAGAATTCAAAAACTACTTGAAGCACAAGCGCAAAGAGATGAGTCTTGAGGACTTGATCATGAGATTAATGATTGAAAAAGACAACTAAAATTCTGAAAAGAATAACAGGAAAAATCCAATGGAGTCAAAAACCAATATAGTGGAACAAGCGTCAAAGAATAATAGTAATAAAAAGGTGAAGTTCTCAGGCCAAAGCTCTGAAGGGTCTAAGGGAGGAAACCAATGTGGCAATCCAAAGAGGTTCAAAAGAAAGTACTTTGTTTATGACAAGGCTGGACATCGTGCAGAGGATGTCGTCATCGAAAGAACCAAGGAACCAAAAAGAATACTCAAGCTAATGTAACAACAGTAGAGACTCTTTCAGATACAATGGGTGATATAAATCTTGCTGCTGTGGTATCTGAAGTAAATCTGATGCATAATATGAAATAATGGTGGGTGGATATTAGAGCTACTTGCCATATATGTTCAAACAAAAGGATGTTTTCTACTTATCATGCTATGGATAATGGAAAACAAATTTATATGGGAAACTCGTCTTCTTCTAACATTGCAGGCCATGTAAAAGTAATCTTAAAGTTAACTTCTGGAAAAGAGCTTACTTTGAATGATGTGCTGCATGTGCCAGATATTCACAAGAATCTTGTGTCTGGATCGTTGTTGAGCAAGAATGGCTTTAAATTGGTTTTTTAGTCTGATAAGTTTATACTTATCAATAATGGGATGTATGTAGGGAAAGGGTATATGTGTAATGGGTTATTTAAGATGAATGTTGTTCTTGTTATTCCTAAGATTAATAAAATTACATATTTTGCTTATATTGTTAAGTCTTCTCATATTTGGCATGATAGACTAGGACATGTTAATTATGATACTTTGCGTAGATTAGTTAACATGGATATTTTACCTAAGTTTACTATTGATTCAAATCATAAATGTGAAACTTGTGTGCAAGTAAAATTAACATGGTCTTCTTTTAATTCAATTGAAAGAAGTACTGAACCTCTAGATTTGATACATAGTGATATCTATGATTTAAAGTTTGTTCAAACTAGAGGAGGTAAAAAGTATTTTATTACTTTTATAGATGATAGCACTAGATATTGTTACGTTTACTTATTAAGAAGTAAAGATGAAGCATTAGACATGTTTATACATTTCAAGAATGAAGTTGAGAATCAACTTAGCAAAAAAATAAAGGTCCTAAAAAATGATAGAGGTGGCGAATATAATTATGATCCTTTTGGTGAGTTTTGCTCTAACCATGGGATCATACATCAAACCATTGCGCTATATTCACTCAACAAAATGGTATTGTTGAATGTAAAAATAGAACCTTAAAAGAAATGATGAATACTATGTTAATAAGTTCTGGTTTACCTCAGAACTTGTGGGGGAAGCTTTGCTTTCTACAAATTATATTCTCTGCAAATTATATTCTCAACAAAATACATCGAAAAAACACAACCACTACACCTTATGAATTATAGAAAGGTCGAAAACATTCCTATAAATTCTTAAAAGTGTAGGGGTGTTTGGCTAAGGTAGCTAATCTTACTCCTAAAAAGGTTAAGATAGGACATAAAACTGTTGATTGTATATTCATAGGCTATGCTCAAAATAGTAGTGCATATCGATTTCTTGTTCATAAATATGATATGCATGTAAATACGATTATTGAATCTAGAAATGCTTCATATTTTGAACATATGTTTCCACACAATACTTCACGTGAAATAAGTTCTACTTCAAAAGAGATTAGTTCTCTTAAAAGAACTTATGAGACTACGAATAGTGATAATAAAGATCAAATTAAGGAGAAAACTAGACGCTAAGAGGGCAAAGAAATCAAAATCTTTTGGTCCTGATTTTCTAATTTATTTGTCAGAAAATGAGTCTCAAAGCTTCAATGAAGCTATGTCCACTTTTGAAGCACCTCTTTGGAAAGAGGCTATTAAGAGTGATATTGAATTTATTATGCAAAATCATACTTGGGAACTAGTGTATCTTCCTCCTAAAAATAAACCTCTTGGATGCAAGTGGATATTCAAAAGAAAGATGAAAGCTGATGAATCAATTGATAAATATAAGGCCAGGTTGGTTACTAAAGGCTTTAAACAAAAGGAAGGTGTGGACTATTTTGATACATATTCACCAATTACAAGAATAACATCCATTAGAATATTAATAACTATTGCAGCTATGCATAATCTTGAAATATACCAAATGGATGTTAAGACAGCTTTCCTAAATGGTGAATTAAATGAGAAAATTTATATGAAACAACCTGAAGGGTTTATAGTTCTAGGCCAAGAGAGGAAAGTTTGTAGGCTTGTAAAATCTCTTTATGGATTAAAACAAGCTCCAAAGCAATCGCACGAAAAATTTGACAAAGTGATGATATTAAATGGTTTTAAAATCAATGAGTGTGACAAGTATGTCCATATCAAAGAAACTGGTGATAGTTATGTCATTGTTTGTCTCTATGTGGATGATATGCTTATTATTAGAAGTAATAATGGTGTCATTACTGCTACCAAAAAGATGTTAACTAGGAATTTCATCATGAAAGACATGGGTGTTACAGATGTTATTCTAGGAATTAAAATTTCTAGAACAACTAATGGAATAGTATTATCTCAATCTCATTATATTGAGAAAATACTAAGGAAATTTAATCAACTTGATTGCAATCCTGTGAGAACACCAGTAGATATAAATCTACATTTGTCGAAAAATAAGGGTGAAGCTGTATCTCAACTAGAGTACTCCCAAATCATTGGAAATCTGATGTACTTAATGAATTGTACTCGACCTGACATAGCTTACTCGGTAAGTAAATTGAGTAGATATACTAGTAATCCAAGATTAGACCACTGGAAGGAAATAGTTAGAGTTTTAAGATATTTGAAATACACTCTAAACTATGGGTTGCACTAGGGGTGATCAAGAACCGATTGAACCGACCAAAACCAAACCAGACTGCCCTATTTGGTTGGTTTTAATGAGTGCCACGGTCCCTAATGGTTTTCATTTTTCACAAACCGAGGTGATTAGTTTGATTCATATAATGAGGGTATAAACCGACCAAACCGGCCGATGTACACCCTTACCATTTGCATAATGCATGCTTGTTTGATTGTAGTTGTATGAATTAGCCCAATTGGAACTTATTTTGAAAATTGGTACTTGGTAGTGTTGATTACTTCATGCATAACAGGTTTTTATTTGAAAATTGCTAGTAGTTAATTTGGGTGACACAATTTTCAAATTACTTAATGCATAACAGGTTCCGCATTGCTAGTAGTTGAAAAATGAGAGAACATAGGAGTTGGCAGTGACAATTTTTTTGGGTGACAAATTTTTTTTTTTCCAAATTAACGTCTATCAAAACCGATGATAGACCGACCGAACCAAGCTGAAAAACATCCCCTATTTTGGTTGGTTATCATGAGTGCCACGGTCCCTAATGGTTTTCATTTTCCTCAAACCGAGGTGATTGGTTTGGTTCGATTCATATAATGAGGGTATAGACCACCAAACCGGTCGATGTACACCCCTAGGTTTCACTATACCAGATATCCAGCTGTACTTGAAGTGTATACTGATGCTAATTAGATATCTTATACAAATGACTCAAAATCCACAAATGGATATGTATTCACTCTTGGAGGCGGAGCTTTGTCTTGGAAGTCATCCAAGCAAATGTACATTGCTAGATCCACAATGGAATATGAGTTTATAGCTTTAGATAAAGTTGGTGAAGAAGCGAAATGGCTTCGACACTTCTTAGAAGACATTCCAATGTGGTCAAAACCTGTGCCAGCTATCTGTATCTATTGTGATAATCAATTAGCTATTGGAAGGGTACAGAATGATATGTATAACGGTAAGTCTCGACATATACGTCGAATACATAATACTGTAAAATTGTTGCTTTCAAATGGAATTATTTCTATAGAGTATATAAAGTCAAAATGATAACCTAGCAGATCCATTAACTAAAGGTTTGACTAGAGAACAAGTATATAATTCATCGAGGGGAATGGACTTAAAGCCTAAAACTTAAGAGTTACCATAATGGAAACCCAACCTAACTGACTGAAGATCCTAAGATCTAGGTTCAAAAGGGACAACCTAATTGTGTGACTCAGAAAAATCACTAAGAAGAGAATTTTTTTTACATGTTCCTATGATGAGACTGTGATGCCTGTAACGTGAATCAGAGTAAGCTAAGCTTTTAATTATTCTTTTATCTTGAATTATTCAAGTGGGGTATAGTAGGATACTCTTAATAAGAATCACCTATATGAGTGTAGAATGGGCCACTTCAATGAGAATGATAAGGCTAAAATTCTCTAGAGCACTCATGAAAACCGAGTTTGTTCAAGGCCAAAATAAATACAATCATGAAAATAAAAAAGTGTCTGAAAGGAAACCGTGTGAATTCTATTGTATTGGTTTGCACAAAAGAGCTGAATAGTTCAAGACATCATGTTCACTGATTAGCTAGCAAATCCGATAGTCTTTTACTAAGGAGGTTCAAGGCCATAAGCTACATTTTTTATGCGTGGACTCTTTTTATCTCTCTCTTGAGTCAACATTTGTCATATACATAGTTAACCAGCCAATTTTTGTTCATGTAGAGGATTATTATATTTTGAGCATAAGCAAGCTACTTTAGCTTTATTTATATATGGGTCCCACAAGCCTTTTGAGGTGGGCCCATATTGAAATGCATTCATCTCAAAAAGGAGATTAATGTATTGTATTAATAAGCTCAAAATACAAATGTTTTGAATGAGAAATTATAGTTTAAAATCACCCATTTGAAAGTGGTTGAAGGTGATAGCCATTTTTGTCCCACATTGAATAAATAGTGGGAAGCTTGTGTGCTTATATACCCTTACATTGGACCTATGGGTTGGGCCCCAAGGGGTACCAAAGTTTTGTGAGGGGAGAGAACCTACCCAAACTTGGGTTTGATCCAAACCACACACGCGCGAGCACCTGCATTAGGCTGGGCCGGGTGGGGTCATTTAGATTAAGTCCATTATCTTTTTAGGCTAACCCAGAATGACTATGCAGCTCCCCAAAACAGTCATGACAGTTCTACAATGGTAAAGGGTCGTGTCTAGTTTCACAGGGTCGAGTCTGTATTGGTGCATTTCTACACCTCACGAAAGGGCACCAGTTAGTCTATAAATAACCCACATGTCCAGAGTCCATTCATTCAATTCATCGAGTCTTCTTTCATTGTTTGCATACGTTTTAGAGAGAGAGATAGGCATTGTTCTAATTCGATTTGTCTATAGATTGCAGTACTTCCTCTGCAGACATGACCATTATATCCTGGAAAGCAGGCATCCATTAAACTCTAAGCACCAATAGGAGAGGCGTATTTTGTCTTAAGGACAAAGTGTTCAACACTTGGCTTGATCAAATTTCTGCTTCAAATTCTGCAAAAACTTGAAGTTACTTATTTTATGCATTTTGTTTCTATCTAATTGTTACTTGAATAATTTTATGGTTTGACAGAATTATTGTTCAAGTAGTATTCTTATACTTCATCTTATTCTTTATTAGAATTGGTATTTAATTTTGTACTTTACAGAATTGATATACAATCTGTTTAATTCTTTAAGTAATTGTTTGACACAGTATTATCCAATTCTAGATAATACAAATTATTATTTTTTCTAACAATATTTTCTCTTTAAAAAGGTAAGAAATGTCAAAATATAACATTAATGCATTAGAGCACATAGGTGCCAACATTTGGAACTGATGCCAAGGGGTGCCAAATTTTGACTTTAGCATTTGCTGCCAAATTTGACTTTGGCACCTCACATGGTATGAATGCACTGGAAATGCTTTTATACTTACCATGGATTTGAATTTGTAAAACAGTCACCGTGGAACGTAATTTTTTTTTCCCCCTTTACCTTGTTTTTAAGGCTTGAGAAAACAATCTAGAGGAAAGGAAAAAGAATTTGGAAAATTAATTCATAAATTTTGAAAGATTTTAGCAAAATGAAATAGAAAATCTAACTCAACAAGATGCAACAATATATTACAACTCATAAATTATTTTAAGTTAAAAGAGAATACGAGCCCACGATCCAAGGAATTCCACTCAGTAGAACAAGTGTACTTAAATATTAGTTATTTTATATTTTAAGCATTCAATTTCAAAATTCTAGAATCTTATGAAAAGATTAGAGATTATTTTGGACAACGAGTGAAAATCACATGGTTTACATCATTCAAGGAAATGGATTTCTTAGAATGTTTTGACATTTTATTCAAACCAATGGTCTATATTCATGCAATCATCTTCATTTTTATTTCATTTTCTAAATAAGCCCTTTGGGTCTATCAGTATGATATATGTTCAAATTAATTATTGTATTTAAGATTGAAAAGTATTTGTCCCTTCCACAGTACTTAACTATTTATTTTAAGGGGAAGAGAAACCAATGCCTCTCCTTTACAAGAATGAAGGAATGGCACTTAAAGGCCGCGGTTGGCACGAGGGAATAAGGGTGGAATAAAATGAAAGGAATGGAATGCTTGTTCTCTTGTGCGTTTGGTTGATCAAAAAGGAAATGGAATGGGGCCATTCTCTCTTATGGTCTATTCCCTCGCATAAGGAAATAGCCATTCCCTTCGACAACAGGTGGAATGCCCATTCACATTACCAAGGGAATAAGAAGAAATAAAAAAAAATATGGTGCCACTCAAAGGCGAGGGTACGTTGGTGGGCTACCAGGGCTGTAGGCCACATTGCTTAGCCCAAATATAAGAAAGGGGGAATGATCCATAAGTCTCTAATTAAAAGTTTTTATATCCAAAAACCCTACAAAAACAAAAACTAGCAATAGCAGCGGAAAATTACGTTGCTATTAATGCAATTTGCTGTTGCTAAGGCTTTTTTGCAATAAAAATGTCCGTCGCTATTTCATTGCAATTGCTATTGCTGCCATAGAAATTTGCCTTGCGACAACTTTTTCTGTTGGTATTATTCTTAGCCACGGTATCTATTTCAATTAATTATTTTCTAATATTTTATAGAGAACTACGACAAGAAATTCCGTCGCAAGTGTAGATTGTCAGCGCAAGTGTGGATTAATCAGCACTAACGTGGTCCTATTGTGACGAAACTATCCGTTACAAAATTGCCTAACAATTCATTACATCACCGTTTTTTGCAATGGAATCACCCATCGCTAAGCTGCTAATAATTTAAAAATAAAAAACAAAAAATTGTATTTTGGAAGCCTAGCCATTTATATTGTGACAAATCTGATTAATTATCTCAAAATTGCACACCTTTTTATTTGCTTGAGAACAAATTTGCAAATATTGCTGGAACCATAATCTATCAATTAAGGGGCTATGAATTGAATATGAAATTTAAGCCAGAAATTAAAAAAGAAAAGAATCAGATAAACTACAAACAATTAAGGAACTAATTAAAAAATATAAAATAATGTTCATATGTATAAATACAAAAGAATCTAAAATCTTTTCCATGAAGAATAAAACCTTATACATAAAAAAACAATACATGGCCATCTCAATCCATGACAATCCTCGAACACAAAACGCATCTTTTCCGGTCAATGTTTGCCATCTCCCCTATTACTCCATATAATTCTCAAAAAGGATGAGAGAAGAAAATTCCTAAATATCCAACTTATGAATCCAATTTCTTATTTAGCAAAGAAACTAAACAAATTCAATGGGTTTAGTAGCACCACACTCCACTAAATATCACATGAATTCATATTTATATATGTGTGTGTGTGTGTGTTTTGTGTGTGTGGTGCGCGTGTATATATATGTGTGCTTTGTGTGTGTATATATATATATACCCAAAAGAGAAAATGTTCTAAACAAATTCCAACCAACCAAACATAGCATAAGTTATAAATCATAATTAAAGCATAAAAGTTATAACCTATAAATTCATGGAATCCATTGATGAAGCTTTAAGCTTCTCAAACTGACTAAGTGCATCCAAACAGAGTCTAATTTTCAATTGTAATAGAAAGTTTAAATGGGAGAAAGGATTTATCTCGCCTACTGAAAGCCTAGAATCCAAGTTTAGAGGAGTAAGATTCCCAACCCAAGCATGCAGCCACCACGTGGCTTGGTGAGATGCTACCATCTCCCATCATATTCAAATTGATGAATTTGGGTCTTGTTCCCTAAATAGGCAGATTCATATGCCATATGTGGGTCCTGTGGATCACCTCTTAAAAAAAATTGAGCCATACTTGGGTTTAAGCAACTAAGGTCATTTGTATTGGGCATAACTAATGCCCAACTTAAAATCAAATTTGGCTAACCCAATTAGGAAAATAACATTGTCATATTAATTTAATTTCAAGACATGAAATTGACTTGTGAATTTGCATTACAAACAATTAGAAAAATGCCATAATCTGTCAAGATTTTAAATTAAATTCAATTTATCTAACTGTTTTTCAATCCAATGTCAACAGATGAAATTGTTTGCTCAATAAATGCTTATAATTAGCATATCAATACTAATACTTCTAATTATAGGCATTATTTAAAATCAAGGGTCTCACATCAAGTATGATTTTACTTACCCTAAGAACTTGGGCTTGTTGGTGAGAGTGAGAAAACTGAGGTCTCTTGTGGTAAACTTGTGAAAGACCAATTTCACACAAAACACTCTTAAATTAATCTTTGAAACAAAACAAACAAATCTGTGAAACCCACAAATACAACACATTGATTCTCTCTCACTCTAACTCTCTTCTTCACTCCACACACTTACACTACATTACGTTTATCTATTTATAGTTGAAATGCAAAGAGACAAGCCACCAACAGGCGGCAGCCAACAAGCCTCCCTACAGGCAGCCTATAAGCCACCCTACAACATCCTTCTTCAACAATTTCAACCTTCCGCAGTATTCAGCATTAATGACACTGATTTGTCGGTGTCAAAGTTTAACTCTCAACATCCCCTCTTAAACTTTGACTTTTTTGCCTGCATTCCGAGCATTATTTTCATTCTCGAAGACACATCATGCTTGAGTGACTTTGTGAATATGTCAGCAAGTTGATAATATGTTCTACAAGATATCAGTTCTACTTCTTTGTTCTTCACATGTTCTCTGATGAAGTGATAGCGTGTATCAATGTGTTTGCTCCTTCCATGATATACTGGATTATTTACGCAATCACAAAACGATTATTGATGTAGAGTTCTGTGGGATTATTTGGTGGAATTCCCAAATACTTCAACACATTCTTGAGCCAAATACCGTGACATATAACTGAGCTGGCAGCAACATATTCAGCTTCACATGACGACAAAGTCAAGATAGCTTGCTTTTTGGATGACCATGTAAACTTGTATCTCCCATGAAAAACGTGAATCCGATTGTACTATTTCTTTCATCCAAGTCTCTTCCCTAGTCGCTATCAGAATAACCAATTAGTTTGAAATCTTCGCTTTGTGTATAAAACAAACCATAATTGAGAGTACCTTTGATGTAGCGAAGTATCGTTTTTGTTGCATTCAAATGAGACTAGTCATGAGTCTCCATGTACCTACTTATTAGTCTGACTCCATAAAGCAAGCTATCGTGACTTTGTCATCATGTGAAGCTGAATATGTTGCTACTAGCTCCGCTATATGTCACAGTATTTGGCCCAGGAATGTGTCGAAGTATTTAGGAATTCTACTAGATAATCCCACAGAACTCTACATCGATAATCGTTTCGCGATTGCTTTAGCAAAGAATCCAGTATATCATGAAAGGAGTAAACACATTGATACATGCTATCACTTCATTAGAGAACATGTGAAGAACAAAGAAGTAGAACTGATATCTTGCAGAACATATGATCAGCAAACATATTCACAAAGCCAGTCAAGCATTATGTGTTTTCGAGAATGAAGATAATCTTGGAATGCAGGCAAAAGAGTCAAAGTTTAAGGGGGGATGTTGAGAGTTAAACTTTGACATCGACAAATCAGTGTCATTAATGCTGAATACTGCGGAAGGTTGAAATTGTTGAAAAATGATGTTGTAGGGTGGCTTATAGGCTACCTGTAGGGAGGCTTGTTGGTTGCCTGCTGGTGGCTTGTCTCTTTGCACCGTTGTGATCCTCGTCTCGAGCTCTTCAATCTGGTGTGCTCAAAGTTCGGTTTAGAACACTTTTATTTCTGGGCAGTTTCGCCTGGCCTGCTCTGTTCGCGAGTTTGTTTATGATTTTTAATCTTCTGGCTTTCTTGTAGCTCTGATACCACTGTTGGTCGAAGTGAGATAACTGAGGTCACTTGTGGTGAACCTCTGAGAGACCACAGATACAACACTCTGATTCTCTCTCACTCTAACTATCTTCTTCCTCTATACACTTACACTACATTATGTTTATCTATTTATAGTTGAAATGCAAAGAGTCAAGCAACCAGCAGGCAGCCAACAAGCCTCCCTACGGGCAGCCTACAAGCCACCCTACAACATCCTTCTTCAGCAATTTCAACCTTCCGCAGCATTCAACATTAATGACACTGATTTGTCTGTGTCAAAGTTTAACTCTCAACAGGGCTCTCACAAGAAATTGTCCAGTAATTTCCAACATCACTGCAATGGAAAGAAATTCAATCAACCATTACTACTAGAAACTATAGAAGAAAGAATCCTTAAAAGTTCTAGCAAAATTATAAAATGTACCTGTATGTTGTCCATGTTTAGAAAATTCCAAATTAATGTTCAAATATTTTAAACTTCCATGTGGTCACCCAAATAACTGATGCATAATAACATGGTTTCAACTAAACACTTGATGATTGGGCCAACTTTTGGAATTTTTATACTAGCCATCCAATATTGCATCAAAATTGGGACAATCACTAAACTAACAGCATAGAATTCAAAAGAAAAAGCACTATTCTTTATATTAGAACAATGCAATCTTGGGGCTACATGTCCAGAAACAAAGAAAGGGAAGCCAGTCAATTGGACATTGTTTTATAAGGATTTAACTATGAAGAGACCCACTATCTGAAGGATTAAAATATTAAAATAATTATGCATACAGACCCATAAGTTCAAATTCTAAAAGCCTTGGAGAATCATTGTAAGTTCGGGTTCTTGCTTAAAAGGCTAATACCAAAATATACTCAAAAAAGAAATAGCACACCCACGTTTAATAGTATACCCATTATCATTTACTTAAACTATTCCTTTCGGTTTCATGTCTACTGAACATGCTGTGGAAAAATTTCTAGCACTTATAATGCAGTGTTTAGTATCAAGTAATTTAATAAAGGTACTATCCAAAATAAGATATTCATAGAAATTTTAATTCGATAAAAGGATAATATCTACGAGACCAAATATTTAAAGGGAAAGAAGAGGACATATTTCATGGAAATAACACAAATTCTCCAAGCACCAAATGACCATGTGAATGACTTGAACTGAATCAAAACTAACCTTAGCATCCCCAAATTCAGCCGAATTGAGCAAACAAGAATAATAATAGTTAATAGCTCAAAGAAACAGTCAATAGCCCAAAGAACATCGTGAAAAGCTATGAACTACTCCACAAATCACCACTACACGACTAAGCTCCATATTTCAAAACTCATAGACCTCATCATACACTGGGCATTTCCATCAACTGAAAAAACAGAGGCTCTAAACCACTTTCAGTAATGGGCATAAAACTAACCTGAAAAATAATATTGATGCTCTTTACAAGTATTAAGCATATATGATAAAGATTTTCCTTTTAATTATATGGTTATGAAAGCTAGTAGCATCATCTCAGTATCCATCACCATACAACAGACTGTGAAGTTAATCAATCTAGTTACACTTTATAGCTACTCTAATTTAAACATTTCATAAAAGCTGGTTTATAGAAACTTATAATTTGTTTCAATTTTGTGTAAGAATAAAAAAGAAAACATTTTTTAGTACTAAAATTTAGTATGGTTGTTGTTACTATGCAATCAAAGCTATTATATATACTTAATACTTGTAAAGAGTATCATATATGATAAATTTTGATTGCATAGACACCCATTTCACTACATTGGTAGTTTGGTACTCAGGTTCATATAAAAGTAGAATCAAAATTCTCTCTGGCCCAATAGGATATATAGATATGTCCATGAGATTGAAAACATAGGGAAAGAACTGAATATTTCTTGGTTTCTTCATGGGCACTCAAGATTGGCAAAAATAAAATAAAATGAAACCCATAAAAATGGCCAAAGATGTCATGAGAAAGACAAATAGAATTGAGTTTTAGTTATTCCATCTTAAGTGAACTAGTCTCAAAACTTCAAAATAGTGAAAAAAAAAATGTAATAAATTAATTGATAGGTTACTGAACCAAATTAAGTGGAACATAGTAAAGACTACGCGGCCAGAAAGCTAATGCCTTGGACTATGAAAAAACATTAAATAGAAAATAGACTTGACTCCAAACATTGATTTTGAACAGGTAATGGGCTGTGTCCATATCAGGGTCAAAACTGCCCAATGTAAACCTAACCCATGTATAATCAGGTTAGCAAGCCTCATACAGATCTAATTTAGTATAAAATCAACCCAAAACCAACCTGCAAACGGACCTCAAATCAATTGAAATACAGAATATTTTTTATTCAAATATGAGCAGAAAGGGAAACAATTAATGCAATAAATAGTGCGAGAAATCCAAACGAATCAGATTTAGCAGGGAAATCCAAATCTCAATCACAAAATACAAGTAATTTAGTGTTCCGTTTGGTTGCTTGGAAAATGTAAGAAAAGAAAAGAAATTAGGGTTTCTAAAATTTTTCAGCGTTTGGAACCCGAGAAAACAACAAAGAAAAGGGGTTTATCTAGGGTTTTGGATTTTTAAATTTTTTTGGGGGAAAAGAAAGGGACTTACTTGACTTTCATGCGAGTGATCAGGCGAGATGAGCGACTGAAGTGTCTTTCTCCATCTTCGGCTCTTTCGTTTCAAAAGTGTAGCTCAAGAGTCAAGAGAGGGTATGTGTTCACGACCGGTGATGTCACCATCTCTCTCTTTTTGTAGAATCCACAGCCTCTTCCCTCTCAAGGGCCGCTGCAAATGGGGAGAGGAGGAGAGGAAGAGAGACGGAGCAGGGGAAAGTGAAGAAGAGGGGCTTATGCAGGAGAGAGAAGAGTGAAGGACCAAAAAGTGAGGGACAAGCCAAACACGGCGCGGCAAGTAGAGCCCACGAGCCCTTTGTTCCACCTCTCCTCTCCAATACTCAATGAAGAAGACAAGTGTATTTATGAGAATATGATGATATTTATCAGTTTTTTATTTATAGTATATTTATTAGTTTAATACAGTTTTATTTCAAACAGATGAGATATCTTAATGATGATTTTATTACAACTAATACAACTCGAGGCTTACCCGATTGTTAACTTCACGGCCTCGAGATTAGTTGAGGTGCGCATAAGCTGGCCCGGACACCCGATTATCCCAAAAAAAAAAAAAAATTTCTTCAAAGTGTAGGTTGTTATGTGGACAAAAAAACTTATTAATTCATCTCATTTGGAAGATTATTTTATGTATATTTTATGCATCTCTACATAAATAAATAAAAAATTGATGAGTTTAATATTTTTTAGAACTCATTGGTTTCGATTAGTCTTGTAATTCACAAGTTTTATTGTGTATGAAAAAAATCAATAAATTCATTAGCTTTTTTTTTTTTTTTTTGGATTTACAAAATAAACTCATCAATTTTTTTAATGAGCCCATTAGTAGTTTTTTCTATTGTGTGTGTACAAATAGTGGGGAAAAAAAGTTATGAGGTTATCACCACGAACGAAGTGATTTTGCTTTTTTTGTATGTGTATTTTGATTGTGTTATAAAAATTTATGAGATTATTATATTCTAATTTTTAGATTTGTGTTATTTCCTTAGGAATTTTTTATAAAAATTTTAAAAAAGCAATTAAAATTAAGCATTGTTTTAAAATCCGGACCGTTCATCGAACCGGAAAAGTTATCAGGTTAAGGGTTAACCGGTTCAACCGCCAGGTTGAACCTTGACATCATAAATATATTATTTATTTATTTATTTATTAGAATAAAAACTGTAAATGATTCAAAATATAATTTTTTTTAAATGTTTGTACAATCAATTCATATATTTGAATTTATGTGCGGTCATCAAAATTGAAAATTGATAATTACTATTGATCAATCTTTATTATATATATTTTTTAAAATGCAAGATAAGAATATTGTATTATTAAATTAGGTGCTTTGGTTTCTTTTTGTTATTTGGGATTTTTTAAGACTAATTTGTCTTTTTAGCCTTCTTCGCTTTAAGAGATTTTAAAAAAATTGGAACTATTTTAGCCATTTAAGCACCTTAAAAAAAAATTTAAAAAAAAAAAACCCCGTCAACCCAGTCTTTTAACCGGTTGAACCGCCGGGTTGAACGGTTTTTAAAAAAAATGGGTTTTTGTGAGTTAAACCAGCCGGAGAGGGGCCAGTTCCCGGTTCAACCGGTTGAACCGGCCTGTCTGGTCCGGGTTTAATAACAATGCAATTAAGTACTTATAAAAAATACATCCAAACAGTGCCTTATTTTTTTCATTTTATTGAAATTTTTTTCTTGATTTGGATTTTGATTTAGAACTTGCTTTATTTTGTTGATTTTGATTTTATATTTAATTCAAGTTTCTTTGATTTTAGGAAGAAAAAAAATATTTGCCGAAAGTCAAGAATTTTTTTAATGAAAATTGACTATCTATTTGTAATTAAGGTCATTTTTGTCCTCCAATATTTATAAGAATTTTTTGGTATGAATATTGTTTTGTTGGACTTTTAAATATAAATATTTGTAACTAAAGACTTATAGGTAAATAATCCTATAAAAAATTTCCTATAAGGAACACTCATCAAAACCCTTCGACTGTTAAGCAAACTCAATAATTCAACATTCCAAGAGTGCTCATTAGCAAATTTACCATAGAGGACATTTAAGATTTTAATTTTCCAATTCAAAATGATTTCCGCACCCACACACACAAAATCCTTAAAAAAAATAAAAAAAAAAAAAAAAATATATATATATATATATATATATATATATATATATATATATATATTTATTTATTGGCAGCCAATACAACAAGAACCAAGTTTCTTTTTCATCTATTTTCCAGCATTTTCTAGGCAACCAAACAATATACATGTTTCTTGGTTTAAAGAAAACAAAAAACAAAAAACAAGATGGAACCAAACAGCAACTCCAACAGAACTTTGTAGTAGCCTCAAACGATGTCCAGACAACCAAGCCAAAGCTTTCTCTTTGGCATTTTATCAAACAATGTTCAAGCAATACCCAAAGCCAAGAAAAATCCCAAATCTCCACACAACCGAGACAAAGCTTCATACTGTATCTAAAAGAAAACTTGTACCAAGTGTTCTTGCTTCAACAACTAAAAAAATGCAAATGGTTCAATACAGCCAAAGAAATAATCCTTTATGATCAAGTAGTAGCTTGATTGTTGGCATTTTCTACTAAGCAAGACTGAGGGCTTTTTATTTCTTTGATCTCTCTTTTACATTCTGAAATCTAAGGATGAAATCAATGAGTTCTTAGCCCAATCCAACCCAGGAAGCCCAATTGTTAAGACCCAACTATATTTAAGTTCTTTAGCCCAACTAATAAAAACCCTAGCCCCATTCTCTTCTCTCTCTCTCTCTCCTCACTTGATGACTCTCAACTCCATTGGAACCAGAGCGAGCTCACCGGTTCCCTTACCCATACTTTTACATTGGAAGATTCACTTAGCAGCATTGAATGAATTAAAACACATCTCCAAGTATTATAACAAATCTAACAGGCAAGTTAGATGTTGAATGTAACCGAACTAGAGAAAACTATTGATTATGAGATTTGCGACCGAAAAAAACCGTGGCTAAAGTGACTGAAATTGTTACTGTAGCAACGGAAAAATCCATCGCTAATAAGTGCAAAATTTTTCTAACCTAGGAGAGCTTCAAATCCTGGCTCCACCCCTAGTGCCACTACGAGAAGCTAACTATCCTCTTCTTTCATCTTTCCCTCACAAAACCCATGCCCTAACCCAACCATCCATCTTCTCTAGCGACTGTGATTGAAATATCGCAGCAAAAGTCAGCTTTATTTTAGCTGATTTTTTAATCAACTTGTCTCTTTATGATTACTATCAAATGATTCTTTATCCTCCCCTTTTTTTTTCTTTTTTTTTTCCTATAACTATAAAAAATTATAGTAATATGAGGTTGCATATATATTATAAGTGCTATTATAAGTGTATTGTATACCTGACGTAAAGTTGCATTAGGTGATTTGTATAGGGCTAATTGCAAAATAGATTTTAAAAAACCGACCGTTACTTTTTATGAATATCGTGTTTGCTAAAAATCACAGTGATCCAATGATCGGTTTTTGAAGAAAACTTACCTGGAAAAATTGGTGACATTTTGAAAAACAAAAAAATAATAATTTTTTAGATATAGCCACATTTTTTAAAAACTGACTGTTAGATCACTATGATTTTAGTTGAGCATGATATTCATAAGAAGTGTATTTATCTAATCTAATGGTAGGTTTATAATTAATCTTACGAAGATTGCCTAACGCAATTTTATGTTAGGTGCACCTAGCTTATAATAGATTTATTGGCATATATATGAAGCTAGAAATTGTCTTTTATCTAAGTCTTTGAAAATATTACTCCGTATTATTGTCATGCTGCACAAAGAATAATATATTTTGGGTAGACATTATTGTCATGTGCATTCAGTAGACAACATAGAAGGGATGATATTGTAAGGTGCACATTACGCAAAGTTGGGTAAAGTAATTTTTATTGGGCCAAATATGCACAACTGATTTTGAAAAACCAATCGTTGGATTAGATGAACTACTTACTAATTTCATGTTCGCCAAAAGTCACAGTGATCCAACGGACAATTGTTGAAAAAATCAACTGAAAAAAACACTGGTGACATTTTAAAGAATAAAAAAGTCACAAATTTTAATTGTTCCATTTTTCAGAAACTGACCGTTGGATTACTGTGATGTTTGGTAAATATGAAATTCATAAGTAGTTCATCTAATCTAATAGTCGGTTTTTCAAAATCAGCTTTGCATTTGGCACTATAGAGATTACCTTACAACAAGTCTATATTATATTGATTCAAACCAGTCCCCAGACAATTGAATGTGCCCATTGGATTCCAAGTAAGATTTGCAACAAGTCTATATTATATTTTTCACTACATTTAACTAAGAAATTTTTTCCATGGTCAAAATTAGAAATAACGAAATAGGATTTCGGCTATGTTTAATTCCAATTTTTAAGTACATATATGCATGTTTACTTTATGAGGGTTGATAGAAGTTTCTTGTTTTCCAAATAATAGAAGTGTGCTTTAAAAAGAAACCAGTTCAATGTGATTTCGACAGTTGAATCACTGTGATTTCGCTATTGGCACACATTTTGGCTTCAATTGGAAAGCAAGCCGACAAAATAGAGCACCCCAAAATCCGAGATGAGGCCAGCCCTCTGTCAGCAGTGATGTTTTGAAAGAGCTCGTGGTGGTAAAGAGAGGTCCATGAGGGATGGCCTGTTATCACTCTTAAAACAAGTGAATTTCTCATTTCCAAATGACCCAACAGATTCCTCATGAGAAAGTCTCCCATACAACCCAAGAATGTATCCCCAGTTTCTAAAGGGCCTTCCATTTGAAAAATATAAAAATTTATATTTTTATATAAATTCAGACAAACAAGTTATAAAGTGAATCCAAACAGCTTCTAAAAATGAACCAGAATAAAATACAAAGTTTAGACAAACATGTTATAAAATGAAACCAGTTTAGATATAAATTTGTTTAAACAAAGCTAGATTAGTAAGTTAGTTCTGAACTAGACTGGTCCAAATTTTAAAATTTTCAAATGGGCCCTAAAAGACTTGACCTAACATGATCCAAGTTTTACAGTTCTCACCAAATTGTATATCTTATACTAGATGGACCACCATGCAGTTGGACCGCATCTCACCTAGGATGAATGGACCGAACCAGGGTGGTCCGCCTAGTAAAAGTGATCGAGTCAATAAGCAAGAAGCCTGAGCCAACACACCAAATATAATATAACCTAGGTGCTGCAGTGGATCTCTCATTAATATTTACTTCAGTGTGGTTCGAAAGGTGAATATTTTTTAAAATAACTTTTAATTTTTGGTTATATTGGAAGAATTCGACCCTTAAATCTAATCTAATCTTAACCCTTTCTCTTATATATCATAACCTAGCAGTAAATGGGATTTTGTAATGCAATGTGTCCAAACTCAGACGTACAGATTCATCCTTGAATCATTATAGTGTTAATGGTTCGTACGTACTCATCTCACCTAGCTAGATTGATGAATATTGAGAATTATTCACTTTGTACATCCATTTATTAAAAAAAAAAAAAAAAAAAAGTCAAAAAAATGTTTGTAAAGCATTTTCCTTATTACTAGAGGCCCTTTGGATATATATATATATATGATGTCCTTACGTTCATATCGTCGGCCCATTTTTATTGGGATACGTATTTTGAAAAACTGACCGTTGGATTAGATAGTCTTCTTATGCATATCACGTCTGCCAAAAATCATAGTGATCCAACGGTTAGTTTTAAAAATAAACTGTAATAGCATCCAATGATAAATACTGTCAGAGTTTTTCAGAGGCTATATTTTAAAAATTGATTGTTGGATCACTGTAATTTTTGGTAGACATGAAATGTATAAGAAGATTATCTAATCTAACGATTAGCTTTTCAAAATACCTATCATATACCTTATTATAATTCTATATTTATATAGAGATAGAGTAATAATTCTGTCACCATTTGCTGACTTTATTAAAGCCAACAAACACTCTGTGGTTGAGATCTAACGATCATGGAGCATTTACTAACTTTAATAAAATTAACAAATGTTGACAAAATTATATATATATATAAATAACCTTCCTTATTATTATTATTATAAGAGGGTGTTTGGAGATTTCGGAAATCATCACATATGATTGGTTTTTTCTTTTTCTATAAATTCTCGTTCATAAAAATTCACCTATTTTGTTCCAACCTCTCTCTTTGGTAAAAAAACTCTAAATAGTAAATACAAAACCGCGATTATTATCTCCACGTATTATATAAAATAATATGTCACATCATCATTTCAATTATTGTATTGACCTAGCTAGCTGCATTCTAACCAATAAAACACATTATGTTAATTATTATATCTATATAAAAAAATTTGACATTGCAAATGTCAACAGGAGATTGAAAATGGTAAAAGATATATGCAATATATATATTTGGTAGCATTCTTCTCTTGTTTAAGAGTCATTCATTGGTATAGCGATCAATGAGATAGTTTTTGTTTTATTAGGTCCGGGGTTGGGGATAAGAAAAAGAGCAATGTTGGAATTCTGTACCCTGTAAGTGAAAATCAATCTCAAAACATGAGATTGGGATCCACCTTATGGGTGCTGGATTTCTTAGGTCCACACTTCGATCTTATGTCTTGGTAGGATTTTCATAGAATTCTGTGAGTGAAAGTGAAAATCATGAGGGTGAGATCCAACATATGGGTGTTTGGTTTCTTATGTCTTGGTAGGATTTTCATTAATGGAAAATCGATCGAAAGACACATGAGGGTAAGATCCAACTTATGGGTGTTGGGTTTCTTAGGTCCACACCACTTCTTATGTCTTGGTAGGATTTTCATAAAATTTTATAAGTGAAAATCAATCACGACACATGAGGGTGTTTGGTTTTTGGACTAAATCCTGCACCCTGAATAAGGCTTTCGAAATAGGGTTTGCGCCTTGCAATTTGTGGTCCCCGATATTAGTAGCTAGTGGGGAGTCGAACACAGGACCAAGAGACTTGGTAAGCCTTTAGCCCTGCCTGCTTGCTCCACCACTAAGCTACCCACCCTGGGGTTGGTATTAGGTTTCTTACATCGAATTTTCATTTTTCAAAGAAAAAATCTATTGTTGGGCTCCAGTAAAGAGACTTAGGGGGTGTTTAGGAAACCCAAGTACCAGGTTTCGTAGGTATAATGTGGGCCCAAATGTCTTGAACTTTGTTTGGTAAGTTCAAAAAATAGTTCCTTCTTGTCTTAATTTTTGCCCAAAATCAGGTTAAAGCTACTCCAAGTACTCCCATGATTTCAAAAAAACCAGATAAGAAAAAGTATGAAATGGAGAATACAGAGGAAGAAACCTACTCCATGGCTCCACTTCATCTTCTTCACTGCTACTACTACATTACTACCCATCTATCCATCTCCCACACAGCCATTACTCCATTTCTCATCTCTAAACAAACCTATCGCCAAGCATCATGAGACGATGAACAACAAGCCCCGACCGATATCTTGCGAGTTGGATTGGATCGTGAACCTGCAGGACAACTAGTCTCACCTTCTTAAGCTTTTTTCCTTCAATTGGAGCGTGTGAATGGGAGGGATAGAGAATGAAAACCATAGAAGGGGTTGCTTTTATGGCCTGTTATGGATGAGTACATGCTTCTCATGTGTGTACGACTGATAGGAGATGGAAACAAAGTAAGAAAAATAGCTCCAAGAAGCATTGAAGTTGCAGAGTGATGAATTTCTTGCCATTGATGGGTGTTTGCCAGATCTTAGCCTTTTTTCTAACAAAAAATAAGCAAAATTGTTGGGTTTGGGTTTTAATTTGGGAAGTTTTAATGGAAAATTTTTCAGTTGACTCTGATTTGGAGGTTAGAGTTTTGTTGGAAATTAGGGATTCCAGAAAAACCTATTTAGTCTTTGACAAACTACTTATCATTTAAAACTAGTTCAAACTAAAATCAATTTAGCTTGCTGTTTATTAAAGTTGGTTCTAGCCCAAACTACTCACTTGGCAAACAAGCCCTTAAAAGTACTCCTAAAACCCTACTTTTTGACAAGAAGGCGGCAGCAGCGGCAGCTTAAGGATGAAAGATGCAATTCATGTAAATATCTGATTTTTAGGGGTCACAAATACTGTACCCGGTGTTCTGAAGGCATAACCAAACCAAAATCACAGAAACTGTGTGTCTTCTTTTTCTAGTGGACAGAACATAAACCAGTTCTTTTCAGTTTCCAATACTGAGGAGTAGAAATCCAAACAAGTACTGACTTGTGTTTTAGCTCTCTGGGTTTGCTTCTGGGAACTCTGATTTTTCTTTCAAATTGAATTATTCTGTTTGGTAACTGAGAAAACAGTGGAAAAAATATATACAATTTTTAAGGGCTCTCATAAAAACTCAAACTTACCCATTAGTTGTACCTGGCCTAGTTGAGTTGAATTTTATTTTTAAATTTGGAACAAAAATGAAACAAAATTTGAGTTCCAAATTTCCTTTTCTGTCCTCTTTCTTCCTATTTATCGGCAACCAAACAGAGTGAAATTGAGAATCCAAATTGAAAAGAATCAAGTTGACCCCTTCTCCTGAATTTAAAAATCAGAAAGTATAGCAAAGACCATAATAACATTATAATAAACCAAATCTAACTGTAATATTATGTAACAATCAAACATATACCAGACAAAGCTGGAGCTGAAAAAGCCCACTCAAACCAGAAAGCATCAAATATAAAATACTCGCAGAATCATACCATCATATATTAAATATTATATATATATATATATATGCTGAATTCAACCAGATGTTTTCTTTCATTGTAGACCTTTGAATTGACTGATACCTCTTCTTGCTCTTCTTGAATCAGTCGCCATGATTATAATTATAGAAAACCCTGGAAAATTTTGAGATACTTTTAGAACTTGAAATTAAATCTTTCTTGTACAGTATTTTTATTTATTTATTTAATTTGGTCCCTAGACAAAATTTCTTTTGAAACAAACAACCTGGAAGAGGAAAATCTGAAAATTAGAAGAACTTGAGAAATAGGTAATGATGGGTAAGTACCTGACGGATGAAACAAGACTCCATAAATGTTTTCTTTTGTTGAACATATCAATGGTGAGATTTGGGAGAAGCAGACAGTGGCTTATCAGAAACCACACCATGCACCTCTTCACCGTGAATTCGCGCAGGAATACTGAATCCCGGAAAGCCATCTAGAGTAAACCTACCACTGGACATGGAAGACTGATGAATTCCCTGAGTTTTATGTTGATTATTTGAGGCAATTGGAAGATCATCCCATGCGCGAACCAATGGCGAAAAACTGGACTGAAGGGGTCCCCTCTGAGAAAATTCCGACCCTTGACTAAGCAACTGTTGCTGTGCCAATGCGGGGGAATTGAAAATAAATCCACCTCTATTTTCTGCATCCACGCTTCCACTCCAAGTAAACTGAAACCTGTTTATATCGGGCGGCTGGTGATCGTTCCAGCTGCCGGAAGTAGCCTCAAAGGCTAATGGAGTAGGCTCTTGACTTGACTCTCTATTTGGGTCTTGGAAAGAATGGAGTGAGAGGCAAAGATCCTGAGAGTTATAGGGTGTGGTGGAGATTATATTATGCGGGTAGTTCTGAAAATTGATTGAAGAAGTCTCTGATGAAGGTTTGGGGAAGAATGATTTCATGGTGTTTGCTATGGTGTCAGAATCAGGCGGGGGTGAAATGAAAGCAGAGCCATTATTTGGGCTCTCACCCAGTTGCCTCTGCATCTGAATTCCGTATTCAGATTGTTGTGTTGTCGCTGTGGATGCAGCGTTAAGGTCTGCATCCATGGCAGCAGGGGGCCCACTGTTAATATTAGTGGTGGGACTCCAGGGAGGTAGCTCGGCGAGTTTGTCGATGGCAGATTTCGCCTTTTTGATGAGCCAGTCGACTGCCTTACTGGGTCGGTCATAGCCAAGCCTGTCTTGAACATCGTAGAATTGAATGGCGGTGTGAGCCGATAACCGCACCCTTCTGTCTCTAGCCCCTTTTGCAGTGTAGACCTTGCTGTGCCGGTCTTTTCGGCCTGTGGATCGAACAATGTGGCCTCCTTGGACTTGTACTATCTCTCCTCCAGTGCTCTTCATTCCCATTTAAAATCTTCTTGTTCTTGCTGCATATTCAGTGGTATGTTTTGTTGTTGGTACTGCTGAAGATGCTGATAATGGCCGTTTGTAGCTTGAGATGGATATGGGTATTGTTCTTTCCTTGTTCTACTGTTGGGTTCGCAGTATGCTGATGGTTGCTTTTGAAATCTAGATTCAGACACTTGTAATTTTGATTTCTTAGATTATTTTCTATGTGATACTCGCTCTTTGTTTTGATTCACTCACTCTGGTTGGTACAGCTAATTCTTGTTGCTCACCTGCAACTCTGCCACCCCTCTGAAACCTGATACTCCTGCTGCTGCTGTTGTTGATCCCCAAGAAACCTTGCCCTCTGCAGATTCCATAGCCCAAAACCCACACTGAAGATACAAACCAACCCAAATTTTCATATATATATATATATATTATTTTGTTTTGTTTGACTAACTATCTCATCTCCACAGAGATTTTAGAGGACAAAGTAGTGGACTAGAATGGTGGGGTTCTCAATGTAAAGGCACAAAAAATCTGTAAAATGAAATTGCAAAGATATACCCACTAGAATGGGTCTAGTCCTTGTTATGAATGGACTTGAGAGGTAGGAAGAGGAGGGGGTAAAGAGAATGGATGGAAGGATAGTTATAGGGGGAGAGAGAAAAATCCTATCTAGCCCTGTGAGAGCTGTTGATGCTTCTGCTATGGGTGGCAGAGTTTGGTCAGAGTGAAGATTAAAGATTATTTCTCTTCTTGGCCCCACAAAGCACCAATGCACCACAATGTCACAAACCCAACTCTCTCTCTCTCTCTCTCTCTCTCTCTCTCTATATATATATATATATATATATATATATATATATATATATATATATATATATCTTATTTTGAAAAACTGGCTGTTAGATTTGATAATAATCTCATGTATGTCATGTCTGCCAAAAATCACGGTGTTTCGATCATTGATTTTCAAAATATAGTTCATTTTCATTGTAACAGTATTTACCGTTGAATGTTGTAACAATTGTTTAACCGTCTGTATTTTAAAAACTAACTGTTGAATCACTGTGATTTTCGGCAGAAATGATATGAATAAGAATATTATCCGATCCAACGATCAAATTTTTGAAATACTTATTCTAATAGTGAGTGGACCTTAAATTAAGATTAAGGACCAGTCTTTACTCGATCATTTCTGTATATATATATATATATATCTTAATTTAAGGTCCACTCACCATTAGAATATGTATTTTGAAAAACTGACCGTTGGATTAAATAATCTTCTTATGTAAGTCATGTCTGCAAAAAATCATTGTCATCCAACCTTCGGTTTTCAAAATACAGATTGTTAAATAGTTGTTATAGCATCCAACGGTAAATACTGTTAGAGTGTTTTACAAACCGTATTTTGAAAACCAATGGTCAGATCATTGTGATTTTTGACAAACATGACATTCATGAGAAGATTATCTAATCCAACGATCGGTTTTTCAAAATACCTATCCTATGTGAGAAAATGGTTAGTGGACCTTAACTGAATTTAAGGACCGGTCCTTAAATAATCATTTTTGTATATATATATATATATATAAACAGACTTGATCCATTAAGGTCTGGACCTTAACTTAATTTGGGGTCCACTCACCATTTCTCACACAACTGATGGTATTTTGAAAAAAGAGCCATTGGATTAGATAATCTTCTTATGTATGTTATGCCTATCAAAAATTACAGTGATCCAACAATCGGTTTTCAAAATACAGTCCGTGAGACACTCTAATAGTATTTACCATTAGATGCTGTAATATCTGCTTAACAGTCTGTATCTTGAAAACCAACCGTTAAATCACTGTGATTTTTGGCAAACATGACATACATTAGAAAATTATCTAATCCAATAGTTAGTTTTTCAAAATACCAATCCCAATGAAAAGTGAACCTTAAATTAAGCTTAAGGTCTGGACCTTAATGGATCATATATATATATATATATATATATATTATCGTATCAACATATGCTTACATAAATTTATATAAGTATGAAACTTATAAATAATTGTGGGATACATATTTTGAAAAACTAACCATTATCTTAAATACTATACTTATACATGTCATGTATGCCAAAAATCATAGTGAACTAACTATCAGTTTCTCAGAAATATTATTAAGAAAAATTATGACAGTTTTTAACCGCTACAGTTTTTCATAATCTAATTATAAGATTTTGAGATTAGATTACCATAAATTTTTGGCATGCATGATTTATATATATATATATATATATAGTCCAACCGTCAGTTTTTCAAAATATGCATCCCACAATTATTTATGAATTTTATACTTTCATAATATATGTAAGCATATGCTCACAGAATCGAGACTGTCTATATATTATTTTATTTGATGTCCTTCCTTTTCACTCCTTTATGGAGAATAGTTGCCTAGTTGGTAATGAATTATGATTTGATTTTCATGGTTGATGATAGGTAACTAAAAAGGCCACATATCCCACCCACTCCTTTTTCAAGCTTGATAATGATATCTAACAGCTTTTATGGCTTCTTTTTCTTATCTGTACTTTGTATACTTTGTGTAATAAATAAATGAATAAACATAAATGTTGTTTAACTAAAAGGAAACTGACAAACATCCCTCCCTCAGTTATTCTTTCTCAGCATCCTTTTCAAAATTTTCTTCATTCCCTTGCATCATACTTCTCACATTGTGGGTTCAAAAAATAATTGAAAAAAAGAATTATAAAACTAAAAAACTATTTAAAATATGAAAAGACAATCAAGATAGGATCATGACAAAGGTGAATATATATATATATATATTTGTCACTAATTTTATATTTTAGAGTATCCAATTGGGATATGGAGAAATTAGGTTAGATTCTGTTTCCGCCAACCTTAGAGTTTAGATGATACTTCTTCCTCTTGAAAGAAGACGAGATCGATCTGAAATCGAACCTCCTTTCGAGTTTTGAAAAAAAATATGTCAATGGCCTTTTGAAATAGGATATAGGATTATATGATATTCTTGATTTTATCAGAGAAGCAAAAATAGATTTATTCAACTGAAAACAAGAAGGAACCAATTTTCTTCCTACCGTAAGAAAAAGGTTTGAAAT
>JAESVK010000627.1:480285-499547 GCA_017140935.1 Hamamelis virginiana
TTTTTTAAATCAAAACAAAACAAACTCCATTTTCAATGAAAAGACAGTCTTTGAATCAGAGTTGGATCCGGGGGCTAGGTTACGACGTGGGAAGGTTCCAAGCTTTCACTTGTAGGCACCCACCTCGCCCTAATTAAAGGACTTCTAATTTATTTGGGCTATTTAAATCCTTTATGCAAACAATCCTAAATAATCTAATCAACCAAAAAATAGTGATATAAATACATTATCTATATTAGTTATATTAATAATAATAAAAAAATATATACAAACAAACCCTAAGAACCTAGGACACCCTACGGGCATCCTAGGGCGGACTTGAGCCCTATTAGCGCCTACGTAACTTACTAGTATCACCTAGCAAGTATCAAAGTCCACGTAGTTCGACTACCCTAGGACTCTCCTATTGTAATCGATCACATCATCAAAGGTATTCAACCTAATTCAAGACTCTAACTTCGAGAGTTTTTGTTTGTTTAAAATCATTTCTTTGAAATCATTTCATAAAATCCAAATATTCGAAATAATTCTTATCTTTAGAATTCAATTCCAATTAAAAATCTTTTTCAAAGATTTTTAAAAAAACAAATCATATGGGTAGGAATTTCATTCCAAAGTAAAAAATCTTTAAAACATTTCAAATCTTTTTGGAAATCATTTAATAATCAAATATCTCATAAAATCATGTTTATTTCATAAACATTATATCAAAATCATTTTTAGAAAATCTCTCGAAGATAGACAATCAAATCGATTAAAATACTCAAATCTGAGTATGACTTTTACAACAAAGGAAATTCCTAGGGAAGGTCAAGTGACCTTCCTAGCCTATGGTCTCTAATTAGCCCTAAAGTTAATCTAAAAACCTAAAAATACTAATGCAATGCATGCTGAAATTTAAACAAATAAGCATGTAATTAATTCTAAAAATGCATGAAAATGCCCCTAAATGCACACTAATTAATCTATGTGAGCCTAAGCATATTTCTAAGTTGGATTTGGCCTAAAAATGATTTTTAGAATAAATTTAAGGACATAAACAAATCTGGACAGATTTGAATATGTACCTTAAATTACTCTAAAAACCATGAAAACAAAGAATAAAAAATGTGAAAATGTCCTAGCATGCTTTCTACATGAATATTTTAAATTACTATGCAAAAACATGTCAAAAATTACACCAAAATATGCTTAAACGATTGATTTAAACACAAGGGAAGGATCTCACCTTTGCACGCTCCCTCGTACACATTTTATATATTCAAACCATCAAATTGATATCACAAGGGAAGGATCTTACCTTTGCACGCTCCCTCGTCCACATTTTTTATATTCAAACAATCAAATCCATGGCGAGTGTTTAAATAATCATAAAAAGCATAAACAAAAAGACTCAAGACTCATCACATATTAAAATAACATATTGACGTACTCATATTACCATTAAAATCACCAATCAATTATCATGAGATTCAAATAACAACATGAATATATCAACATTTACTCTAAACATGCTTACACATAAAATAACAACAAATCTAACCCTACTCATGCATGCATACATAAAATCACGACAAAACTAACTAATCCTAAACATGCACACTAACAAAAATCACAACAATGCTAACCTAATCATACACATCAACCCTAATATGCATATTCACATAAAATAATAACTAAGTTAAACAACCCTAAACATGCATTCTAACATAAAATAATAACTAAACTAAACAACCCTAAACATGTATTCTAACATAAAATCATAATAAAGCTAGTTCTAATCATGCATCTACACATAAACAACAATAAAACTAATTTTAATCATGCATATACACATAAAATCATAACAAAAACTAATCCTAACATGCATTTAATCACAATAAAAGACACCCTAATATGCTTACTAACATACACTCATAATGAAACTAACCCTAATCATACATGCTTACATAAAATAACACCAAGACTAACCCTAATCATACATATGACATGAAATAACGAATAAAACTAACCCTATCATGTTAAACATACTCATAGCAGAAAGAAAAGGAAGAGAGAATCCATCTTATATGAAAATCAAGAGGACTTATACCATAGCCTCATAAACCTATGTAAGAAATCATGAAAAATGAGAACTAAGGTTAAGGATTTACCCTTCGATCTCCTTCTTGGCTAGCCTCCTCCAAGCTCCTAGCCTTGAGTGCTTACCCCTTCAATGGTGTAAGAATGAAGAGCCAAAAAATCTGTAGCCTACTCTCCCAAAAACCCTAAAATTCTCCACCTTTTTCTCTCTAACTCCATAGTGCAGTATATATAGAGCTAGGATTCAAATCCTTGAATGGTTAGGATTTCATTCTCTAAAAATGATCCTAGGGTTAAGAATTGATCATGCTAGGGTTTGTCAGCTGAAAACCCTTCGAATTTATTCCAAAAAAACAAACCAAATCAGCCAAAACAAGTGGGAAAGTTTCAAACATGCCAAAAATACAAAATGGGCTCGAGCATGCTGGTGACCATCCTAGCCTGGACTGCTGGCCGTCCTGGGCTGGACGGTTGGCCATCCCAGCTAGGACGGTCACCGTAGTGACTTCCCAATTTTTCTTCCCCAAATTTTAGGGTTTTCATATTTTGGTCAAATTTGATCCAAATCCGATGGTTCAGGGCTCAAAACGACCGTATTTTGATCCTCCACATTTATAGAATGTTTTTGGGTTAAAATCAATTGACCATGGTCAAGGGTTTTAGCAAAAAGCTAGCCAATTGACCCGGTTGTGCCAAAATTAGTCATATGACCATTCTTTGTTTTGTAAAATTGATCAATTAGGCTTGCACCACTACTAAAAACATGGTTTTAACATTAAATTGGTACTTGACAACATGTTTTGAAAATCTTTCATTTTGGTGAAAATGACCAATTCACGGTCGATTTGAACAAAACCCTAATTCAGTTCATTCTTACCCGTGGGATCGATTTTGGGCGAATCTATCCCAACCATTCAAAGGTTCAATTGACACTTCAAATTCACTCCCCACATCCATATAAACCTCATGAGACAATCCATTTCGAATTCGGAGGTCATTCGGAAATTATACGAGAAAAAGGACGAAAATGCCCTTCAAGTCGCAAAAACCCTAATTACCTATCGAGCTCTCATCAGAATGCCATGAAAATTTACAAGGATGTTCTAAAACACCTCAAAAGTCAAATGCAATACAAATGGGTTGATTCCAATCCAAATGTATACATGAAATAATGAATTGTCATTTTCCTCAGAAAATGGCAATTTGGGCGATTTGGTCTTTACAAGGCCAATTCCTCACCAAATGATCAGCTATTCTAGTTAATCATTTGCATGGATATATGGTAGAAATAATTGGTAAAAATGGGGTGTCCACAGCTCCTTGCGTTGCTGTGTGCACATTTCTTTCAAAAATTTTGCATAGGAAGGAATCTGTTTGATGGCATCTAATAGAGGTAGATTTACATGAACACTTTTAAAAACCTCTAACATATCAGACATGCTAGCCCCTTTCTTAGCTCTCCTCTCAGGTGCTACAAGTGCAGATGGAAATGGGGCTTTTGGCACGTAAGATGCCAATGGATCGTCTAAAGATGCGGGAAAGTTATCCCTCGAAGCTTCTAACTCTTTCTCTCTTGCAGGTTCTTTTTCTTTTTCTATCTCTTTCTCCCCAACTTTATTGTCTACCACTTTCCCACTTCTCAAAACTGTAACAGCCTTCATATCCTCGTTACATTGAGGGTTCTGAGAAGTAGAACTCTCAGCCACAAAAGCCCCTTTAGGGTTTGCAACAGCCTGACTCGGAAACTTGCCCTCCTCTCTGCGACTAAAAGAAGCCACTAGTTGACCCATTTGGGTCTCTAATTTTGAGATTGACTGGGAATGGGAATGAGTGAGTTGTGTAGAAGCCTCTAGACTTTTCAGGGTAGCTAAGACTTGTTCTTCAAAACCAAGCATTCTTAGAGGTTGTGGTGGTTGTTGAGTCACAGCTTGACTCTGATAATGGGGTGAAGGTGCTTGAGGAGCACCATAGCTTGGGTATTGGGGTTGCATCTGTGGTGGTCTAAATGGCTGAACAACAGTACGGTTACTACTGTATGTGGGTCTCTCAGGTTAACTAGGATTGGACCCTCTCGGTTGACTAGACCATTGAAAATTTGGGCGAGTCTTCCACCCATGATTGTAAGAATTGGAATATGTGTCATTCCTAGGTGGTGCAAATCCTTGAGCAGCATTAACTTGCTCTTGGACAAACTCTGAGTAATGTCCCGCCATGGGACAATACGAGGTCTCGTGAGAAGGGTCAGTGCAAATATTGCACACCAAGTTGACAGGTTTCACATGGGCTTTAGAAGATTGCCCTTGTGCAGCTATTAATTGGTCAAGTTTCTGAGACAAAGCCTCTACTTGTTTGTTTGCCAGAGCTTGGGGATCCACATCATAAATACCACCCTTTTTGGGAGGATTTTTCTTAACCAAAGAGTCATCACGGTTACCTAAAGACATCGAGGCCATATGGAAAGAATCATCACTCAATGCTTCAAATAAAGCCCACATTTCATCCTCTCCCTTACTCAATATTGCTCCCCCACATACAGATTTCACAGTCTGCTTGTCACCCTCAGTTAGACCTCTAACAAAAGACTCTATGATTTGCCTCTTTGGTACATCATGATGGCGGCATAACCTTAGCAGTTCTTTCATTCTTTCCCAGGCTTCATGAAAAGTTTATTGTTCATGTTGGACGAAGTTTGTTATACCTCGTCGCATTTGATGAGTTTTACCAACAGAATAAAATCTAGACAGGAATAATTTCTGAAGATGTTCCCAAGTAGTGATAGGGACAGGTGATTGGAGAGTACAAGGCCAGTGCTTGGCCTTATCTTTTAGGGAAAACAGGAATAGAAAAAGTTTCAGGGATTCTAGATGAAAACCCTGAATTCTAATAGTATAACAGATTCCTAAGAATTCCTGCAAATGGTCATATGGGTTTTCTCTATCTAACCCATAGAAAGTAGGAAGCATCTGAATGGTAGCATGCTTAATCTCGTAGATGAGATTCTCAATGTGTGAGATTTGGATACAGGAGGGTGGATTAAAACTGTTAGGCATAAAGTGATCCCTAAGAGTTTTTAAACCTAGTGGGGCTTGAATATTCTCTGCAGGTAACATCACATTTCGCGCAGATGATTCAGCCATTTCTAAATTATGCAAAGGTACGAACTCACTGGACTGTCTTTGAGAGGCTCTAGTAGCTCTCAGAGTTCTTTCTAATTCAAAGTCTATAGGTATTATGTTTAAAGACAACGACCTTCTACCCTGCATAAAATAAGGTCTCCACAGATAATCAAGGAATTATACAGCAAATGTTGAACAATTTAACTTTAGCTTTTAATTGTGATTTTAAGCGCGCGGGAGTGAATCTCCCAATTCCTGATTTCAGCAACCTGTAATTAGAGATAGAAAAATGAATAAATAATAAATATCTTAATATATATAAACAATATAAAAGAATGTATCTTATGTAATATTAACAGTATTAATATTTACGACTAAAATTAAGTCCAATAGTTTCTTTTTAAGTAAACCGTAATATTCCCCGGCAACGGCGCCAAAATTTGATCATCCAGGAACAAGGGATATTATTCCTTGTTAATGATCAAGATTAATATATTTATAAAACCGCGTGTTTGTTAATCTCAATTCAATTGCGATTGGTGAGCAGGGGTGTCGAACCACTGGGAAATATGTAGGTTTATAATGAAAAACTATTAGATTTAATTAAAGTGAAAGAATAGTGTCAAATTAATTTGGTGGTGAAAATAGCTTCAATTGGGTTGAAGCTGAATTACAGAATTTAACAAGGCTGATTAAAAACGTGATTAATTAATGGAATGAGCGGAACTTGGGTGAGAAGTCCATTGAATATCACATATGCAAATTAGTTATAAAATCCATGATATAGTAATTATGTATGGTGGTTCATCCAACTACAAGAATGAATCCCTAAAAAGATGATGAATACAGAACCGGCAGGTTTATCTTTGAAAAGAATGGAATATCACTATCCACCTTAATTGGGGATAAGGCATGCTGGTTTGTATTCATCCCAATAAGTACCATTGCATAATTATATAATTGCAATCACAGATATACAATTATATTATATTATATTTAGCGATAGTGTGCGGTAAACCTTCACAACTATGCAATCACATAATACAAATAAAGGGATGTTTATAAACTAAAAATGCACAAAGAATCCAACTTCATCCTCACCCAAGTTGAAGTATTAGCTACACATCAATGGAGGAGAATATCATTTATCCATGACAAGCTCTAAGGGGTCACGGGATGAAGAAAAGTGAAAATAAAGCAGAAAGTAAATAACTGAAGAAATAAAGAAAAAAAAGATGACTGAAAGAAATAAAGAAAATGGCGTAAGTAAATAAAGAAAATGGCTTAAATAAATAAAGAAAATGACAATAAAAGTAAAGAACAATTCTCAAATGAGAATTGAGCCATGCATTAAAGGAAAAATTGCAGAAAAGTATAAAAAAATGCTGAAAAAGTAAATGACCAAATAGAAAGCAGAATTGAACTGTAAGATGAAGTCTATTAAAATTGACAGAGTAATGATTCAGAGCAAAAAGTCATGAACCCTCTTTAAGTCACCCATACACGTGTATATATAGAATGGAATTGCAAAAGACGAAAATGCCCTTGAAATATCTCAAAAAATCTAAAACAGCCCACAGCCGCCTCAGGTCTATCGATAGCGAAGTTTGGCTATCGATAGAACTTCTATCGATAGCGAGACTTGGCTATCGATAGTCATGTTGGCTCTTTGCTTTGAATGTGCAGAAATTTTTCTGCAGCCTTTCGCACTTCATTGGCTATCGCTGATCTTTATGAAATGCTTCTCACTTGTGACGATAATCAAGACTTCATGGGTGACAGCTTTGAATTTATATAATCTGCACAGTTTTCTTGTAAAAGAGAGTTTAACCAATTTATACAGATTTTATACAAAACAAGATATTATTAAGCAACTATTTATATAAGAGAACACAGTAATACCATAAATTGAAAGCATGATTGTGATACAATCAAACACTCAAATTCTTTTTGAGTTTTTTTTTTTTTTGGATACTCTTCGTTTACACTCTGCTTTTTGTGTCTTCTTTGGTTCCCACACCGACAGTAAGGAGAATCGGAAGAAGCTCAGATCAGCAGATCTTCTTTGTTGCTGGTCTGCAGAGAGCAGAGAAGCACTGATTGTCAAGGTTGCCGAAGAAGCACTGATCCTCATCGAAATGTTGTGCATAAAAGCTGAGTTCACGTGAAGATAACCAACCCGCTGTGCGTCCGTGAGTTTTGCGAGCAAGAAGGTGGAGAAACGATGCCCAAACATCTGCCTTGACGCACGTACCATATCAATACTCCTCTATCACAGCGAATCAAAGACCATGCTTGCTGTAAAATGATCGGTGATCAGTCGTAAGGAATGATGGATTGATTTCATTTTCAGGGACCAAGCAAGGGATGAGCGCCCTCTGATCTAACGACCAAACAAGCAACGGCCCTTGAGCTCACGGTCGTGGTTTAAGTCAGAGAAGCTCAAGAAGAGGGACACCCCGTTGGCTGCTCAAACCGTAGCAGCCAGCACTAGCATGGGCAGAGGTCAAGGTAGAGGTGTCATATTTTCCAACGATTGGAATGGTTGCTTGTTCTCCTTCATACTTCTCCAAAACCCTTTTTGCCATCTTTATTCTTGCAGCGCTTTGAGAGATAGAGAGAGAGAGAGTAGATGGGGGCTTTCGGGCTCAAGGTGAGAGTGGAGAGACAAGATCGAACTATTGCAGAAACAGAGAAAGTGAGACAAGAGAGAAATATTGCAGGAGGTTAAAGTTGGGTATTTGAGAAGACTAAAGCTCCAGGAGGGCCATGCCACAGCATAAGGTAATTCAAAACGGGATTAGAAGACAGACATATTAGCATTTTCCTTAAATTTACTCAAATCTTTGTACAAATTTTATTATTTTATTATTATTAATATTTTTATTTTGGGTTAAACAGGAAAACAAAAATACAAAGAAAAACGAAACAATTACATAGGTGGGGTCAGATTGGTGGAAAAGACCCATAAAGTATTTGAAAATTTGCCTTTTGCAAAGAGGGCATTTTTATGAGCCTCTTCCACAATCGACCTTTGCACATTTACAATTTCACAGAAATTAAAAAGCTTACAAACATGAATGAAGAACAATTATTAATACAAATATAAATATACTCTTCTCTCTTCTGTATTAACGAGTCCACTTGAAAGTTATAGGATTCACTATAACAAGTTCTGATAGCTAATTATGATTGCTTGTTTAAATAAATGATAGTTGAATATATGGAAAAGGTATATTTGTCAATCTCTTTATATGAGTTGACTTCAATTTTAACGGGACTTCGGGATAATAAATTCTATTTTCAGGATCCTTTGGGTCATTTTCCCTTTATTTATTTATATAATTTTTGTTTGTCACGTAATGCTTGTGAAACATCAAAGAGGTCTCTTGCATTTTGCTTTAAAATTGTAGATAATTTTTGTTAGCGGTTGAACGCAAGAGAGAAAGAGAGGAAGAGAGAGTGGGATGGAGCGTCAGAGAAACAAAGAGGGAGAGAGAAGGGGAAGATGGAGAGGGGAGAGAGAGTGTGTAGATGGGTCAGAACTCATAATCCCTAAATTTTAGGATGATTTTTTTCCCCTTGCCAAAATGGATTAAAGAGTCCTAAAATTGTTGATGTATGTCATACCACATAGATAGACACATTAGGGAAGTCAGGGAGAAAGGGTAATGGGGGAGGCTAATAGAATTTTTTTTTTAATCTCTAAAGATTCTATGTACTTCTTCCCTTCTTTATTTTCTACCTACCAAATCACAACAAAGAAGTAAAAAAGAAAGATCAACATTCTAATATCAAGTTCATTAACTTCAAAATAACCAAACAATTAATCGTGACCCATCCCATATCTGTTTAAACTATTTGAATGTACAATTTTATTTATGTATTTTAGGAATACAAGTGTTTGTGCGTTTTAAACTATTTCAATGTACAGTTTTATTAATGTATTTTAAAATACAAAATTTTGTGCAAAAAACGCATTTCACAATTATCAATTATAAATTACACTATTTTGTAAAAAATTCATGAATTCTTATGCCAATTTGATAGGTGGAATTTTTAAAAATAACTTAAAAATTTTAATTTTTCTACTTTTAACCATTTATGGAAAGTAAGCATCTATCACTATTTTTTAATTATATTTGAACTTCTTTTTCTTTTTGTCATTATTTTTTAATTGGAAAATGTTGTTTATCCCGTCCCTTCCCATTTTAAATTTCCCATGTGCCGGGGATGTTCTCATGCATTCAATTTTTATTCCGTAAAAGTCCTTTCACATTTGTCTATTCTCTTTCTCTCTCTTCCCCTTACTATCCATTCATCATTAATTGTGCAACGCATCTTCCAACGAAACAAGAGCAGCACCTGTCAATTTATTGTGAGAAGAGAGAGAGAGAAGGAAAAGAAGAAGAAAAAGAAGAAAAAGCAGAAGAGGAGGGGGAGGAAAGCTTATTCTCCTTTTGACGGTCAATTTCGTGCCAACCAAACACGGATCCGCCCTCGGCTTTTTTTTTTTTTTTTTTTTTCATTAGGAAGTAGCAGCAGCACTGTCACCGCTTCACCTCACCCCATCTCACCAGTTTCACCATTTTTGACAGGAATATGAGAGATGGTCGGGAAGAGAGAGAAATAGTGAGAAAGGAAGAAGAAAGATCACCTACCGTTGAGAAGCACCTGCCGGTTGTGCCATCTTCTTCTTTGGCTATTTCCTTTGGTCTTTATGGTGGTCTTCAAATCTGGTTTTGATCTTGTTTCTAGTATTCATGGTGGTTTTTAGATCTGGTTTCACGGCCAGTAATTATTCAGTCTGAGTTGTCGAACAAAGCAGTAGCATTGATGTTGCTGCTGCCTCTTCTTCAATGTGCTAACTCATCAGCACTGGTTAAAATCCGAGAACCTGTAAATGTGCAAATTTCCTCTTCTTCCTCGGTCAGTTTTTTCTTCTTTGGTTAGTTTCTTGTTGTTGTTCTTCCTCTTCCTCTTCCCCTTCTTTTTATTCTTCTTATTCTTCTCAATTACTCATGTGAGAATTAATAGAGGTAGAGAGTTTAAGAACTAAGACATCGAAAATTTTTGTGACGAAAAATGTTATTCACATAACTTTTCAGCTCCCAAAATTCCTCAACAAAATGAGGTAGTAGAAAGGAAGAATCGTTCATTAAAAGAAATCGCTAGAACAATGTTGAATGAACACAACCTTCCTAAATCATTTTGGGCGGAAGTGGTTAACACCGTATGTTATGTGGGAAATAAAGTGGTTATAAGGCCTAATTTGTCCAAAACTCCATATAAGCTTTGGAAGGGTTGAAAACCAAACATTGGTTATTTTAAAGTTTTTGGTTGTAAATGCTTCATTTGAATGATAGAGAACATTTATCTAAATTTGATGCTAAATCCGATGAATGTGTGATTATTGGTTATTCTATGAATAGTAAAGCTTATAGAGTTTACAATAAATGCACTCAAACGGTTCAAGAATCCATTCATGTTGTATTTGATGAAGTTAATCTTTTTACTTCTAAGAATGTTGTGTATGAAGATGTATTTAGGCCTACTCCTCCATTGGAAGAAGAAGTCAATGATCCAATCCCAAATGACTCATTCAAAAAAGAACTAAAGGATGTATCAAAGGAGTCTTTGCCCAAGGAAGATGAAGCTCAACAAGGAGAGACTCGTGAATTACCTAAAGCTTGGAAATTTTTAAGAAATCATCCAATTGAGCAAATCATAGGTAATCCATCTCAAAGGGTAAGCACTCACTCTAATCTTAGAAATGGTTGTGGCAACATTGCATTTGTTTCTCAAATTGAACCTAAACATTTTAGTGAAGCCGAAAATGATGAAAATTGGATTATAGCCATACAAGAAGAACTAAATCAATTTGAAAAAAACCAAGTTTGGGAACTAGTGCCTAAGCCTAATAATCATTCCATCATTGGTACTAAATGGGTTTTTAGAAACAAAAAGGATGAAGATGGCAATGTAATTAGAAATAAGGCAAGACTTGTTACACAAGGCTATAATCAACAATAAGGTATTGATTATAATGAAAAATATGCACCGGTTTCTAGACTTGAAGCTATTCGCATGCTCCTTGCTTTTGCTAGTTTTAAGGATTTCAAATTATATCAAATTGATATGAAAAGTGCATTTCTAAATGGTTATATTTCGGAGGAAGTTTATGTTAATCAACCTCTCGATTTTGAAAATAGCACTCTTCCTAACCATGTATACAAGCTTACAAAAGCACTTTATGGTTTAAAGCATACTCCTAGAGCATGGTATGAAATGTTGAGTAGTTTTTTGCTCTCAAATGGTTTCATAAGAGGCAAAATTGATACTACACTTTTCATAAAGCTTAAAAAAATGATATGCTAATTGTTCAAATTTATGTTGATGATATTATTTTTGGTGCTACTAATGATCTTTTCTGTCAAGAATTTGCTAAATTCATGTAAGAGAAATTTGAAATAAGCATGATGGGAGAATTAACATTCTTTATTGGCCTACAAATCAAGCAAACCAAATAAAGTTATTTTGATCAATTAAGCCAAGTATGTGAAGGACATGCTCAAGAAATTTGGCATGGAAGGTGTGAAGTCTAGTCCTACACCAATGAGCCCTTCAACTAAGCTTGGCATTGATGAAAATGGAAAAAAATTTGACCAAAAATTGTATAGAGGTATGATTGGTAGTCTTCTTTACTTAACCACTAGTAGACTGGATATCATGTTTAGTGTATGCTTATGTGCTAGATTTCAAGCTAATCTCATGGAGTCTCATTTGTATGCCGCTAAGCGTACATTCAAATATCTTGTTGGAACTCATGATTTAGGCTTGTTATATCCTAAGCATGCTTCTTTTAATATTGTTAGTTATTCGGATGCGGATTTTACTAGTTGTAAGACCGATAGGAAGAACACTAGTGGCACTTGTCATTCTTTTGGCCATCCGCTTGTTTCTTGGTTTAGTAAGAAATAAACTTCAGTTACTCTTTCCACCACTGAAGCAGAATATTGCGAACCTGCCATATTCAAGCCCCCTCCATTTGAAAGCTCTCTTTTTTATGTGGGATTGGATTCACTTATCATCGTGGATTAGTAGATAATTATCCTTCTCGATTTATCCTTCTTTTTTATCTACTTATTTATCCTTCTCTATTATTCATCTCTATTATCCACTCAAGGTTATCCAATCCTAATTATCCTTCTCTAATGTGGGAGTCCACTTAGATTGGATTTTTATAAAAGGAATGGATTTTGATAAAACAAGGAGTCGCCACCTTATTTTTAGGGAATAAGAAAACCACAAAAAAGAGTTTATTTAAAATAAAATAATGACCCCATTTTTGGAAAAGCATGGTCTTCGAATCAAAGTTTGGATTCGGGGGCTAGGTTATGAGATGGGAAGGTTCCAAGACTCATCTTGTAGGCACCCATCTCACCCTAATTAAAGGTCCCTTAATTATTTTTGGGCTTTAGCAAAATCTTATAAAACCAACCCATTATATCTAATCAACCAAGAAAAATAGGAATAATATTACATATATAATAATAGATAATAAAAAAAAATTATCACAATCTTTAAGACCTTAGGAGACAAAAGTCAACCTAAGATTGAACTTGGACCCTATTGGCGGCCTACGTACCTCATCAGTTGCCTGACAAGAACCAAAGTCCACGTAGTTCGATCACCCTAGGACTCTCCTATTGTAATGAACTAAATCATTTAAAAGTGTTCGACTTTATCTGAGATACTATCTTCAAGAGTTTTTATCCATTCAAAAATTACTTTTCAAAATTATTTGATAATTAAAAGATTTTCAATGCATTTAGAATTTTTTTAAAAGATAGAACTTATCTTCTAGAAGTAAACCTCAATTTAAACTTCCTTTTTCAAAATCATTATCCATGGAATTTCATTCCAAAAATCATTTCTTTTTTAAAGAAATTATTGTTAATATAAACTCTTTTAAAAGATTCCTTTTTCATGAGATAACTATTTAATAAATCAATTATTTTTAACAAAATCATTTTATAAAATCTCTCTCGAAGATAGACTTTTAGACTCGATCAACTACTTGAATTTGAATGCAACCCTTACAACAAAGAAAAGTCCTAAGGAATGTCAAGTGACCTTCCTAAACCTAGGGTCTCTACCTAATCCTAAGTTAATCTAAAATCCTATCATACTAATTTAATGCATGCTGAAATTTAAATAAACAAATATGATATTAATCTTACAATGCATGAAAAATGCCCTAAATGCATACTAATTTAATTATGTGAACTTAGGCATATTTCTAAGTTAGATTTGGCCTTAAAAATGATTTTTAGAAGTGATTTAGAGGTATGAATAAAACTGGACAGATTTAAAAATAAGCTTTAAACCATTCTAAAAACCCTAATAATAATAATAATAATGTGACAATGACTTAGCAGGCACCCTACATGAATATACTACAAAACTACATGAAGAAATTATGTAAAAATGGGCTTAAGAATGGTGATTAGGCCACTTTAAAGTATACATTCAAATCTGGACAGATTTGAATATATGCTTTAAATGACCTAAAAATCATTATTAATCCATGGAAAGTTACAAATAAATGTCCTAACATGCATGCTAAAATATTAAACTAGAAAACTATACAAAACACATTAAAACTATGGTATAAACAAACCAAAATATCTTACCCAAACACGAGGGAAGAGACTCACCTTTGCAAGTTCCCTCGAACACATTTTATATACTCAAACCATCAAAACAAGATTAAGAATCATGCTATAAACAAAACAAAACACAAAACTACCCTAAAAATATTAAAACCATAGACACTCATCCTATATATGCAAAATAATTCAATTTTAACTAACATGCATTACTTAACCCTAAAATAGGAAATATCATATATTAAACTAATTCCTATCATGCATACTAAATATAAATGAACTCCTAAACATATTCTATTAACCAATAATAAATAACATGCCCAAATACATACACCTAAACTCAAACTTCCTAAGATAACCATACAAAATCCATAAATGCAGAAACTTATACATTAATATCCACATGCAATAAACAACTAACTTTTTACTTCTAACCTATGAATATCCAACCTAAGAATTCATTCCTAACATGACATAGACATAGAAAAAGAGAAGAAGAAGAGAAAGAATATTAAACATGTAACTATGCAGAAATCTCCTAAATCAAACTATGTTATGCAAAACATCATTCTAAGCATCATGGTATATTCAAATATACCTTTTGCCTTCTTCTTCCTTACTCCAAGCTTCCTTCTACAAGCTCCAATGGTCTCCAATTTCGTGGCTATGGTAGAGAGGGCTGCTACAAGTGCCTCCAAGTCTCCAATGTTCAAGAACTATCCTCCAACCTAACTCCTAAGTGATGTATATATAGGAAAGGCTTCAAATCGATCAATGGTTCACATTAAAACCCTTAGGAATGATCCAAGGGCCCTAAATGTGTCTTCCTAGGTCTCCAAAGTCAAACCAAGTGATCCAAACTGACCCAACTTGGTTGTGAGAGAGTCCCAAGTACACAAAACACTCAAATGATCAAATTTGGGCAAATCTGGAGACTTGGCTCGGTTGACCATCCACCCTAGGACGGTTGGCCGTCCCTAGGTGGATGGTCATCGAGCCATCTGCCCATGTTGGACCTATGTGGGCCTATTTCAGCCCATTTCGACCTGGTTTCGGCTTTTTTTCGGGCCCGTTTTATGTCCAAATTCGACGATTCAAGAACCAAAACGACCATGATTCGATTATCCATGTTTTAAGAAGTGTTTGAAGTGAAAATTCATTGACCAAGGTCAAATTTTGAAGGAAAAATCACCTGATCAGCTGTTTTGGGCCTGCCGGGCTCCAATTAGGGTTTTGGAATTTGCTGATCATTTGATTTCGAAATCATTTCTTCTTCTCAAAACAAGTTTTAAAACATTTTAGGAAAGTGTTTTGAAGCTTGTGAAGGCTTCAGTTTGACAAAAAGATCGAATCCTGGCTATTCCCGATCGAAACCCTAATTTGGGCTTAAAAGGGCCCTGTGAGCCTTAAGAGCCAATTACGAGTCAGAAAGCTTTACAGACCTTGCCATTGACCAACTTAGCTATCAAACACACCCTAATTACCTATGCCAAAGCCTCGGGACAATTTGAAATCAATTCGAAAGCTTTTAAGAACTTTTGTGATTGAAAGGATAATTCTGCCCTTTAGGTCACAAGAGACCTAATTACTTATCGAGTCTGACTCGGAATGCAATGAAACTTGTCAGGGACATCTATGGACTCTCTAAGAACCTAATGTAAAAAGAACCGACTCAATCCGGCCTAAAAACCTACATGCGATAATGACCTCTATCTAACTGCCCACAAGGGTAAAACTGGCAACTTAGGGTTTTAACACCCTATTTCTCCTCAAAACACAGTCAAACATTCACGACCTTTCTCATGGTCAAAAATGGATGTCTACAAATATGTTGCCACGAGAAGTTGTTGTGCTCAAGTTCTATACATGAAATAACAACTTGAAGACTATAGGATCACATTTAATCACATTCCAATTCGCTATGATAATACTAGTGCTATCAATATCTCTAAAAATCATTGCTTGCACTCATGCACCAAACACATTGAAATTAGGCACCATTTTATTCTTGATCATGTGCAAAGGGGAGATATTGAACTAGAATTTGTAAGCACGGAGCAACAATTGGCGGACATCTTCACAAAACCTCTCCAAGAGGATCCTTTTTGCACAATCCGGCGTGATCTTGGCATGATTAGACCAATGGGATTGTAATTGTGCTTATATCTTTTATATGTTCTCTCTTTGTTTTTGTTGATGACAAAGGGGAAGAAAGGACTTTGATTGCCATATTATATATGTTGATATGTTGATTAACCATTGCTTGTTATGCAAAATTGAGAGGGAGCTTATGCTATCTTATTTTGACTTATTATCTATTATTGTTGTTTCAAAGTAATAGTTTGTCATCATCAAAAAGGGGGAGATTGTTAGCCCTAAGGTTAATTTCATTGACCACATTTTGATGATCAACAACCGTTACTTTAGCTACTAACAAATGGTTAAGTGTTTTTGTCTCCATAGAATCAAAGACTTATCTTGTTGGAGCTCATCAACATATCTCAAGTTTCTCTTGTGCAAATGCTCAAATTCATTGGATCATGAAGCTTAAGGAAATCATCTCGAAGTCGTTCCTTGAAGACTTTTGAAGTTAGGATATCTAAGAGTGTTATGTAAGGCAACTCAATTGGTTAAACTTGCATAGCTAAAGCCAAAAAGTTTTTCTCGTATTGCATTGGCATATATTTACTATGAAAACTTGTAAAAAGCTTTGTATCTTAGTCAAAAATGCTTTTGGATGTTTAGTTAACTACTTGATATGTTAGAAGTTGATATGGACGTAAGAATTTCAAGTCATTAGCTTGAGAACATGCCTAGTCGACTAACCACTTAGTTTTAGTCGACTAAACATGGTCCAGTAGCTAAAACTATGGAAAATCTTAGTCTAATTGACTAATCATGTTGAGTAGTCGACTAACAAGTTTTGTAGTTGACTAATCATTTTGTTTAGTCGATTAAAGGGAGTCCAGTAGCCATTGTTTTGATATACAGAAGAGCTAGTCGACTAATCCCATAGTCTAGTCGACTAACCGTGCTCGAAAAAATTCTCAAACTGTTTTTAACTTAGCTAGTCGACTAATCATCCTTACCTAGTCGACTAATCATCCTTACTTAGTCGACTAACCGAGCTCGGGAACTCATTTGCTTTAAAATTTTAAGTGGCTAGTCGACTAACACCTTTTATCTAGTCGACTAAGGTTTCTGTAAAATACAAAAAGACTATTTCTTCTTTGAGCAAATGAAGCATTAAATGAGGTCTGCTCTTCTGCTCTCCTCCAATGAGGTTCAAGCTTATTTCAAACGGCCATTTCAGACCTAAATAGATATATAAAGAGGTTTGCTTCTCATTTATTGCTATCAATCTAACTCTAGTTAATATCATTCATTACAAGCTGTGGACCAGCCTCGTGGACGGGGCTTAGGTGTTGTGAGTCCACATCATCACCGGGCGATGTGATTAGGGGGGGTTTAGAAATCAAACAAAGGAGTCGCCACCTTATTTTTAAGGAATAAGGAAACCATAAAAATGTTTTATTTTAGAACAAAACAAACTCCATTTTCAATGAAAAGACAGTCTACAAACCAGAGTTAGATCCGGGGGCTAGGTTACGACGTGGGAAGGTTCCAAGCTTTCACTTGTAGGCACCCACCTCGCCCTAATTAAAGGACTTCTAATTTATTTGGGCTATTTAAATTTCTTATTACAAACAATCCTAAATAATCTAAATCAACCAATAAAGTAGTGATATAAATGCATTATCTATATTAGTTATATTAATAAATAAATAAATAAAAATATATACAAACAAACCCTAAGAACCTAGGACACCCTACGGGCATCCTAGGGCGGACTTGAGCCCTATTAGCGCCTACGTAACTTACTAGTATCACCTAGCAAGTATCAAAGTCCACGTAGTTCGACTACCCTAGGACTCTCCTATTGTAATCGATCACATCATCAAAGGTATTTCAACCTAATTCAAGACTCTAACTTCGAGAGTTTTGTATTCTTTCAAAATCATTTATTTGAAATCATTTCAAATTAAAAGATATTCATAAAATCCAAATATTCCAAAACAATTCTTATCTTTAGAATCCAATTCCAGTTAAAAATCTTTTTCAAAGATTTTCAAGAAAACAAATCATATGGGAGGAATTTCATTCCAAGGTAAGAAAATCTTTAAAACATTTCAAATCTTTTGAAAATCAATTAATAATCAAATATCTCATAAAATCATATTTATTTCATAAATATTGCATCAAAAATCTTTTTATAAAATATCTCGAAGGTTGACTCTCAAATTGATTAAAATACTCAAATCTGAGTATGATTTTTACAACAAAGGAAATTCCTAGGGAAGGTCAAGTGACCTTCCTAGCCTAGGGTCTCTAACTAGCCCTAAAGTTTGTCTAAAACCCTAAAATACTAATGCAATGCATGCTGAAATTTAAACAAATAAGTATGTAATCAATTTTAAAAATGCATGAAAATGCCCCTAAATGCACACTAATTAATCTATGTGAACCTAAGCATATTTCTAAGTTGGATTTGGCCTTAAAATAATTTTTAGAAGTGATTTAAGGGCATAAACAAATTTGGACAGATTTGAATATGAACCTTTAATCACTCTAAAAATCATGAAAACAAAGAATAAAAATGTGAAAATGTCCTAGCATGCTTTCTACATGAATATACTATGAAACTACTAATAAAATCATGCAAAATATGGCTTAAAAATGTTAATTAAACCACGTTAAAACATGTATTCAAATTTGGACAGATTTGAATACATAATTAAAGTAGCTTAAAAAACCATTTTTAATCCATAAAAACATCAAATAAACACCCTAGCATACAATCTAACATGCTTGACTAATTTACCATGCAAAAACATATCAAAAACTACACAAAAATATGCTTAAATAATTAATTTAAACACAAGGGGAGGATCTTACCTTCGCACGCTCCCTCGTACACAATTTTTATGTTCAAACAATCAAATCAATATCGAGTGTTCAAATAATCATAAAAAAGCATAAAAAATGACTCACAACTCATCACATGTCAAGAATACATATTAACACATTCATATAATCATTAATACCATCAATCAAACATTTAAAGATTCAAATAACAATATGAATATATCAATACTTACCCTAGGCATGCTCGCATACATGAAATAATAACAACGGACTCATCCTAAACATAAAATCATAACAAAAACTAACCCTAGCATGCTTACACACATAAAATCACAAGAAACTAACCCTAACATGCATGCATACATAAAATCACGATAAAACTCACTAATCCTAAACATGCTTACACATAAAATAACAACAAATCTAACCCTACTCATGCATACATACATAAAATCACGATAAAACT
>JAESVK010000627.1:499557-512014 GCA_017140935.1 Hamamelis virginiana
CACGATAAAACTCACTAATCCTAAACATGCATACTAACATAAAATAATAACAAAACTAATCCTAAACCTATTTAACCACATAAAATCATAATAAAAAATAACCCTAATCATGATTGCTAAACATAAAATAACAAGAAAACCTAACCCTAACATGCATACTCACATAGAATAATGATAAAAACTAATGAACCCTAGGCATGCATACTAATATAAAATAACAATAAAGTTAAACCTAATCATGCATACTAACATAAACAAGAGAAAGAGAGAAACCTATTCAAACATGTATAAAGAAAATTCCTGCAAAGTAAAATGAAAACCCATCAAAGAACAAGACCATGGTTGAGTGTTTACCCTTCGATCCCCTTCTTGGCTACTCTTCTCCAAGCTTCTAGCCTTTGATCCTTGTCCCTTCAATGGTGTAGAGATGAAGAGCTAAAAATATGTAGCCTCCTCTCCAAAACCCTAGAATTCTCTCCTCCTCTTTTTGAACCTCCCTCCTCTAACTCTATAATGAAGCATATATAGAGTTAGGGTTTAAAACCTTGAATGGCTAGGATTAATCCCTCTAAAAACGATCCTAGGGCTTAGAATAAGTCATGCTAGGGTTTGCCAGCTGAAAACCCTTCGAATTATATTCAAAAAATCGAACCAAATCGGCCAAAATGGGTGGGGGAGCCTCAAACTTTCCAAATATACAAAATCTGATCGAGCATGCTGGTGGCCGTCCTAGGCCTGGACGGTTGGCCGTCCTAGCTAGGACGGTCACCATGCTGACTTTCCCAATTTTGTTCCCAAATTTTAGGGTTTTCGAATTTTGGCCATATTTTGGTCAAATTTGATCCAAATCCGATGGTTCAGGGCTCAAAACGACCGTGTTTTGATCCTCCACATTTTTAGAATGTTTTTGAGTTAAAATCAATTGACCATGGTCAAGGGTTTTAGCAAAAAGCTAGCCAATTGACCCGGTTGTGCCAAAATTGGTCATATGACCATTCCTTGTTTTGTAAAATTGATCAATTAGGCTTGCACCACTTCTAAAAACATGGTTTTAATATGAAATTGGTACTTAACAACATGTTTTGAAAATCTTTTGTTTTGGTGAAAACGACCAATTCACGGTCAATTTGATCGTAACCCTAATTCAGCTCATCCTTACCCGTGGGATCGATTTTGGGAGAATCCATCTCAACCATTCAAAGGCTCAATTGACACACCAAATACACTCCCCACATCCATATAAACCTCATGAAACAATCCGTTTCGAATTCGGAGGTCATTCGGAAATTATACGAGAAAAAGGACGAAAATGCCCTTCAAGTCGCAAAAACCCTAATTACCTATCGAGCTCTCATCAGAATGCCATGAAAATTTACAGGGATGTTCTAAAACACTTCAAAAGTCAAATGCAATACAAATGGGTTGATTCCAATCCAAATGTACACATGAAATAATGAATTGCCCTTTTCCTCAGCAAAGGGCAATTTGGTCAATTTGGTCTTTACAAGACCAATTCCTCACCCAATGATCAGCTATTCTAGTTGATCATTTGCATGGACATATGGTAGAAATAATTGGTAAAAATGGGGTGTCTACACAAGCATTCATCATTTAAAGCTTTCTCTTACAAATACTTGAGCTATACTTGTTAATCATTTGAGAGGCTATTAGTTGAGCTTTATACTTGTGTGAATCAGCTTGTTGAAGCATTTATTGTACACAACCAACTCTTGTGAGATTGTATTGAGTGTTTTTTGTGAGCACTTGGGTGTGTTCTTTGTGAGCACCATTGAGAGATCTTTGTGAGCTCTTGAGTAAGTTCTTTGTGAGCTTAGGTGAGAGTCTTCCACCTGTGATAATGAAGACTGTGTAAATGTTTTTCCACCTTGAAGGAGTAATCCTTAGTGGATTGTGGAATCCTTGGGCTGAGTGCTTAAGGCATGGATGTAGGTGAGCCGACTCGAACCACGTTAAATCTCTGTGTTTTCTTTCTCTCTCTTGTTTCAATTAATTGCTTATATTTATTTGCTTCTATTGAAATTAATTGAACTTAAATTTTATTTGGTAATATTTGTTAAAGTTTGACATAAACCCTATTCACCCTCCTCTAAGGTTATATATTTGGAACAACATAATGTATGTGGGTAGAAAAGTAAATTTGCCCCCAATTTGGAGAGAACAAATTTTGGCTCTCTTTCCCTCCACGTTCTCTTCCCATCTTTTCTTTTCTCTCCCATTTTTGTTGGCCAAACGAGGGATTTGTAGAGAAAATTAAAAACTTTCTCTTCTCTTTTCTCCAACTCTACCAATCCAAATGCACTGTTAAAGTAAACCACTACAAACTCGCTAAAAGCTAGGATCGAATTCATGACCTCTTAGATGAGAATCATCATTTCTTTTCTCTCCCATTTTTGTTAGCCAAACGAGCGATTTGGAGAGAAAATTTAAAACTTTCTCTTCTCTTTTCTCCAACTCTATCAATCCAAACGCACTGCTAAGTAAACCACCACAAACTCGCTAAAACCTTGGATCGAATTCATGACCTCTTAGATGAGAATCATGGATCCTGGCCAACTGAGTTAGCTGGTGGTTAGTACAAAATATTCTAACTTCAATTACTATAAATTTTAAAAATATCAAAATAAATAAATAAATAAATAATTTCCTAAACACACGTGTCTTGCACGTGTCATCCCACAAGTCTTCTATAAAGTTAGTGACAAAAATTGTGACCTTCAAATTTATAGATAACAATGGTTACCTTTGGCTATTAGAGGATGATGATAGATGAGAAGACAAGGTTAAGGTACAACAACATTGAAAGGAGTATAAAAAGATAAGAATCTGGATAACCAAAGAGAATAAGTTATTTACTCATTTTGGATAAACAAAGTGATGAGTTCAAAACAAAAATCGAGAGAGAGAGAGAGAGGAGGGAGGGGGGAGGGGGAGGGGGAGGAAGAGCTATAAAGCATCATACCCCACGCCTAGGTTCAAATTTCAAAATCCCACAGGAACACCTGCTCTTTTTCTTATTAAACAAACAGCTAACTGTATAGAATGATAGCACATAAATTGTTTACCCGTTACCCAAAACTAGAAAAGGAAAAACGAAGAAATACAATTTAGATTTCTTTTAGAAAATTAATATCCAAAAGTTCCAATTTAACTTTTTTTTTTTTAATCCAAAAGTCCAAGCAAATATCTCTTTTATATATATATTGTTGGGAGCGGAAATCCCATGAACTCGTGATAGTGCTTATAGATTATGCCACAAAAAAAAATCTGAATCCATTAACATAAAGAGAAGAATCTGTACCTTGAGATCTGTCTGGATTGATCTCAAAAATCACGAATGGTTGATCACTGCTCGATCCCTTCAAGCCTTCTACCGTATTCCTCACTGCCAGAACGTGGAGAGAGAGTGGCTCTCTATGTGCTCTCTTTTATGGACAGCTGCCTATAGGGTTTAGAGAAAATATTTTATCTTAACCTAGTGGCTGCCCAACATGGCATATATATAGGCTACGGTAGGGACCTAAAGGCAAATAAGTTTCGGACTCCCAATGTAAATATTAAAACCTATTTACATTAATCATAATTCATTCCACTAAAGAATTATAATTGCACTTCCTAGCTTATTCGAAATTAAATTTCGAGCTCTTTATTATTAAATACTTATTAATCTCCCCACGTTAAGATTACAGATACCTGTTGATTAAATTAAATTACTGAAAATATTATTTAATCAACATCTGTTAATCTCCTTGAGACCTTCCACTTAACTTATTTGATATGTCGGATACAAAATCCACCTGCAGGGTTTGACATAATCAAAACTTATAAGTATCCTCAAGGGGGTATCATCAATCCCTATACCAGGACGTGGATTCCGTCAATAATAAATATTCACCATACAATTAATGCAGTTATCCAACTCATCGATATTATTGACCTATAAAGATCTCACTCTTTATGAATCAAAATAACTAACAATAAATGCATGTGTCCATTAATTATTTCAGGATTAAGAGTATAAGTATTCATAATAACCATGAGGTATTAATTATTTTATGTGTCAGTATAAAATAATTACCTCAATACGGTCCCGTTCAATACACACAAGTGTACTAGCACAAGAAGTTGGAACTAAACCATTCCTCGTAGTCAAGACAGACCTACTGAAATCATGTGCTAAAATCTTACTGATGGTGTGTCCAACTCCATCTCAGATTGTGAACAATAAACTTATATTCTACAAGAACTGATGATCTGATCTTCTATGTGTAAGCCGAACTCTACACACCAGATCATCTACTATGTAGAATAAAAAGACACACATGCATAACATTAGAAGATAATATAATGCAAACATAGCTCATACAGATTCTCATTTAAAATGCAATATCAAAATTCATTAATAAATAAATACTAAGGTCTATTACATAAAAACATGGCTTTTAGTATATAGCCCTGACATATATATGAATGGCATTGAAATGTTTCATCAAAATCAGTGAAATCATGTGTTTTTTTGTTATGGTTTTAGGGTCTCAATTTTGTTTTCTTTGAATAACTTTTAAAAGAGACGAAATAAAAAGATGAAAATTTTACCATTGGGATTTTTGTTCAGTTTTATTGCATTTTTAGAAAATTGATTTGTTTTCATAATAGTGACGTGTCCGAAAACTGATTAATTTCACAAAAACTTATGCATTTTCCTATAAAATTGTATAGTGATGCGTTTCTTATAAAACTAATGTATGCCTCCAAAATTTATTAATTCTATAAAAGCCTAATGCACTTCTTACTGAACTGAGTTTGCATTAGTTTCTTACAAATGCATCAGTTTCCTCCAAAATCAAAAGACAGAATAAAACATAGCAAAACAATTTCCTCCAAAACCAATCTTGATTCATCTTAAACTGTGTAATTAAGTTGTCTACATATAAGAACCACCGGCTTTCATTGATCGCCATTTTTCCGATCCATTTTGTCTTCTTCACAAATCCATTATGGTCTTAGTTAGGCGCCTCATACTTGCTTGGATGGGTTTAGCAGTCCTCTCCTTGAACTGAAGGAGGGCTTGCTTTGTGTCACGGTCCGCACTTTGGCATGCGGTCAAGTACACGTGACTCTTGTCTTGGGGACTTTGCATCAGACCATGAGGGTCATTGAACTGAGGGAGGGCTTGCTTTGGTTTGGTGCTTATGAATAATCCCTATTAGTAGCGGGGGTAGATTGAGAGTGAGCACGTCACTATACAATCTGCAATTCCCCGTGGTTGTTCAGGTTAGGAGTGCTGGTTCAATTGCCTCTTTCTTGTTCCTTCGATTGTGTGCTTTCTCAATGGCTGTCGAAAAAGGGGAGTATGGGATCTTGGATGAGACTCTCATCATTAGAGCCAAACCATTTGAATCGATTTTGGGATTACAAATAGGCATTTTGATCAACTTATTAAGGACTTGTCAGTAAAGTGAAAAAGATGAGAGGACTTTTGGGTAAAAAAAACAACTTATAAAAATGATCTATGGATATATAACCCATTTTTTAGGACAATTTACGGCAATAAACCTAAGTTATTCAAATATTACATAAATAAACGCAATCCAAAAATATTTATGCTATTGCTTTTCTTTTTTTCTTTTTCTTTTTATTATAAAAATGCTCATGTAAAATATATAACTACACTACTACCATTCTAACGGTAAAAAAGACACTTTTTGAAAAGTTCCCATCGGAACACATGATCCCTAATTCCCCAACTTCAAATTGGATTCCAAATTTTTTGAAGAATCCCCAATCCCCAACCAAAAATGGGCATTTTCATCCAAAAAAAATTGCCTTAGGTGCATTAGCATAAATATTTTTGAATCGGGTTTGTCTACGTAATATTTGAATAATTTAGGTTTATTGACGTAAAATACTCTTTTAAAAAGAATAAATACTTAAACGTAATGGTACTAATGCTAAATCCTAGACAATTTTTTATGAATGCCTTGTAAGCAAGTGTAGAAGATGGGGAGTTGTGATCATCCTAATCTTAATATTTAAACAATTAAGATTGAAACCTAATTAGTTTCTCAACATATGAGAATAACTGAAAATAATTGCTATTTGCCTAATCAAAGAACATAATATCAGCATCCCCAAGGTGTTTTTGATTAATTTGATGAGAAACCCTTTCCCTCAAAGATTGACCATCTATATAAGCTCTCTGGAGATGCTGATGTGTCGTGCCGCAAGTACATGAGGCAAACTGGTCATGCTATCTGCGAATGAGTGAATTTTTTCCCAACACCCAATGAAGTCACTGCTTAGCAATTCATGGAAAAGTTGGTTTCCTATACTTTCATTTTCTTCTGAAAGTGAGAGGAATCGTGAAAGCAATTCATGGAAAATGATTCCCTTCATTACTTCCTCTGCTTTCTCTCTCTCTCCATCCTGAGCTGTATCTGTCACAGTGTGAAATGACTAGAAGACAGAAAATTAGACTTCGATACACTGGCTGGAGCTTTTAATACCCACAAGTTGCTCCACTAGATCTTAACTTATCTTATTTCCACTTTTTCCATTCTTCATTTTCATTCTAGCTACAAAAGAAAACGGCAAAAGGCCAAAGATGCTACCCAGGATATAACTTCTACGAGGACAAACAACTACAATTATATTATGACTTTTTTGTTCTTTCAAATGTCACCTGTTTTTTTTTTCAGTTTAATTTTTCAGAAACTAACTGTTGGATCACATTAATTTTTAGCGAACATGATATTCGTAAGCAGTTCATTTAATTCAACGATCGGTTTTTCAAATAAGCTCTACACAAGTCACATTAAGGTGAACTTTTTAACAACATGACTATATATATATATATATATATATATATGTGTGTGTGTAAAAAATTTAAGAATAATTTTCAGATTAGATCAAAGAATCAGAATGGATATCAAACTGTGAATACCTTTTTAATGGTCCTCCCCTACGGTAGCCTTTTTGAAATGCTTAGAATGAAATGTATATACCTGTGCTGACAAATCATATCTATAACTTCGCAACATGTCTCGTATCAAAAAAAAAAAAAAAAACTTTGCAACATGTCTTGCATTCGAACCAGAAAATGCAGCAGGCAGTCAAGCACTGTAAAGGCAAGAGGAATAGGGCGGGACAGTAGCCAAAAAAGCTTTCAGATATCATTATCAAAGGTTCAAAAAGGAGTGGTTGGGAGATGTGGCCTTTTTAGTTACCTATTATCAACCATGGAACTCTAATCATAATTCACTACCAACTAGGCAACTATTCTCCATAAAGGAGTGAAAAGAAGGACCGTAAATAATATATATATTTATAGATGAGAGAGAGAGAGAGAGAGTTGGGTTTGTGGCATAGAACATTGGTGCTTTGTGGGGTCAAGACAAATGATCTTTAATTTCCCGTCTGACCAAACTCTGCCACCCTTGGCAGAAGCATCAACAGCTTTCATAGGGCTATATAGGATTTTTTCCCCCTTATAACTACTCTTCCATCCATTCCCTTTTTGCCCCATCCTCTTCCTACCTCTCAAGTCCATTCATAACTAGAACTAGACCCATTCATTGTTTTCCCAAAACCTTCAATTAATTACAGGACTTATTTCTCTTTGGTCTAGTGGGTATATCTACTGCAATTTCATTTTGCAGATGTTTTGTGCCTTCACATAGAGAAACCCACCATTCCAGTCCATTTACTTTGTCCTCTAACATCTCTGAGGAGATAGAGATAGTTGAGATAGTTCAACCCAAAATAAAAAATAAAAAGGAAAGTTGAAATTTTGGGTTGGTTTGTGTTTTCAGTGTGGCTTTTGGGCTATGGAATCTGCAGAGTTTGATGGCAAGGTTTTTTGGGGGATCAACAGCAGCAGCAGCAGCAGGAGTATCAGGTTTCAGAGTGGTGGCAGCTGCAGGTCAGCAACAAGAAGCTGCACCAACCAGAGTGAATGAAGCAAAACAAAGACTGAGTATCACAAAGAAAATACTCTAAGAAATCAAAATCACAAGGGTCTGAATCTGGATTTCCATAGAAACCATCAGCATACTGTAAACCCAACACAAGAAGAAAAGAAAGAACAAGAAGAAAAACAATACCCATATCCATCTCAAGCTATAAACAGTCATTTTCAACATCGTCAGCAGCACCAACAACAATCCTTGAAATATACCACTGAATATGCAGCAAAAACAACCATATTTCAAATGGGAATGAAGGGCACTGGTTTTTGAAATGAAGAGCACTGGAGGAGAGATAGTACAAGTCCAAGGAGGCCACATTGTTCGATCCATAGGGCGAAAAGACAGGCACAGCAAGGTCTACACAGCAAAAGGTCCAAGAGACAGAAGGGTCCGGTTATCGGCTCACACTGCGATTCAATTCTACGATGTTCAAGACAGGCTCGGCTATGACCGACCCAGTAAAGCAGTCGACTGGCTCATCAAGAAGGCGAAATCCGCCATCGACAAGCTCGCCGAGCTACCTCCCTGGAACCCAACTGCTAATACTAGCAGTGGGGCTGCCACCACGGACGCAGACCTTAATGCTGCATCCATGGCGACAACACAACAATCTGAATCTTCCATGTACGGAATTCAGATGCATAAGCAACTGGCTGAGAGCCCAAATAATGGCGCTTCTTTCATATCATCTCCTCTCGATTCCGACACCATAGCGGACACAATGAAATCATTTTTCCCCAAGCCTTCAGCTAATTCTTCAATCAATTTTGAGAACTACCACCATAATATTATCTCCACCACGCCCAACAACTCCCAGGATCTTTGCCTCTCACTCCATTCTTTTCAAGACCCAAATGGAGAGTCAAGTCATACACATTCAACGGAGCAGACCCTTTTCGCAGGGCCTGCTCCTTTGGCCTTTGAGGCTAATTCAGCCAGCTGGAACAATCAGCAGCCTCCCGATATGAACAGGTTTCAACGAATGTTTACTTGGAATGGAGGTATGGATGCAGAAAATAGAGGTGGATTTATTTTCAATTCGTCCGCATTGGCACAACAACAATTGCTTAGTCAAGGCTCAGGTTTTTCTCAGAGGGGACCCCTTCAGTCCAATTTTTCTCCATCGGTTCGCACTTGGAATGATCTTCCAATTGCCTCAGATAATCATCATAAAACTCAGTCAATTCATCAGTCTTCCATGTCCAGTGGTAGGTTTACTACAGATGGTTTTCCCGGGTTTTGCATTCCAGCGCAAATTCACAGTGAAGAGGAGCACGGTGTGGTGTCTGATAAGCCACAGTCTTCCAATTCTCACCATTGATTCAACCAAAAAATAAAATACTTTTCGAGTCTTATCTCACCCATCAGGTACTTACCCATCATTACCCATTTCTCAAATTCTTCTAATTTTCACTTTTTCTTAGACTGATCTATCTCTCCCTCCATCTCCAATTACAAATGATCTCTCTCCTCTTTTCGAGAATTATTAATTCTCTTTCTCTCTCCCCTACAATTACTAATGATCTAGACACTTCTAATAGCAAACCTTAGCCCATAGCACATATTATTATTGAAGATATTTGCAACATTATTATCCCTTGGAATGATATTGATGATAAATTTGACTGGGCTACGTTTTGTTAGGAAAGTTATACGGGAAAATGAAATGAAGGAAAGTACAGGAAAAGAAAATGATAATAAAAAAAAGTTGATGCTAGACTTTAGGGAAAATCTTCTTCGCTCAAAGGTGAAGTTACTTCTAATTAGATGTGGAAAAAGATTTATTGCTAGGATGAAATTTGTTCTATATGGCTTGCTATTAGGAATAGTATTCCTATTTGGGATTTTCTTTGTAAAAAAGGTTTAAGTATCCTGAACGATTTTTCTTTTGTGGATCTGAAGGGGAAACCATTGATGATCATTTTAAGGATTGCAATTTTATTAGGAATATTTGGTCTCATATTTTTTTTACGAAAAATGCTACACAACCAAAATCTTTAATCCGAATTTAAAAACCACCATGATGAGTCATGCTTTGAGTGGTTTAGCCATTCTTTCAAATAGATTCTATCTTTTTCACACACTACTCAGAGCATGACACATCATGGTGGTTTTTAAATTCGTGTTAAAGTTTCTGGCTGTATAGCATTTTTGTTTTTTTTACTATTGCTCTAAATCAGTTGATTAAAATGGATCTATTAATGTTGGTTAGACAATTTATATTTTGAAAGGATTGTCACATCAGGGTGGAAAATGGTAAAATGGGTGGTTGAATAGCATTTTTATTAAACAAAAATGATGCTTCTAAGTTTTTCTATGAACTAGATTATAATTATAATGCCTGTGATATGTCTAGTTTGTTGTGCAGTGATTTTTGTCCAGCCAGGAAAGAAATTAAAGTGGAAACTTATACAAAGTGGTATGCGGGAAGTGATGCTTTTTTGAAGCTTAACTTTGATGGATGTAAAAGGATAGATGATGGGCTTATCTTTTATCCTAATAGCAAAATGTGCAGCTTTGAGGAATGACTTGATCCTAATTAGCGAGAACAAAGGGATGAAGAAGCTAAAGGTGGGAGAGGATTTTATAGCTACTATCAACAAGGTTTAGGGAAGATGCAAGCCAAATTAGAGTATTTGTAATCTTATAATTAAGGGACATTTCTATTTTAGGTCATTAAGTTGAAATGTTTTGTTCTGTCACGTATATAGACAAGCAAACAAGGCTGTGGACTGTTTAGCTAATTTAGGTCATAATATTATGTACTGTTCTATATAGGCAGATCATTTTTCTGGAAATCTTTCAAACATTGTAATTAACAATGCTAAGGGGATTGCTGATATTAGATCTATTTAAATTGTCACTTTAGTTTTATATAATATGTTAGCGCAAACCCATGCAATGCATGGGATTCATCAATAAGCCAGGCTTCATCTAATAAATTATAATTGTGTTAAAAAAAAAAAAAAAAAGGAAGCTATTTTGATCAGGTATTTTGATAGTTTTATTTCAATTAGGTTTATGCAGGCAGACTATATATGTATTTTGATACATAAGAATGGTTGAAAATGGTCGAGAGATATGAGAAAGTCAAGTAGGACATATTAGTCAAAAAATGATAAAGCAAAAAATCAAAATACCACATAGAAAAAAGAAAGTCTAGTGGAACTAATTTGTAAAAAGAAAAATAAAAAAATAATCAAAATGAGAAAGATAGGATAAGTGACTGGTCGTTTGGACAGGAGACATTTTCCAAACAATGAAAGGGCTTAATTGCAAATGGCACAACTATGCTCACATCAAAGTGTGGTTACTATCATACATTTGGAAAGTGAATTGTCATGGACCTCATGGTAACCATTTAGCCCACTTGATGTGCACCCAGGTCACAATTCTAAGAACTAAGGGTGTGTTTGGAAGAAACGTAAAGGAGGAAGTATTCTAATTTAACATAATCTTCTATAAAGTTAGCTACAAAAATGTGACCTTGAAAATTATAGACAGCATGGTTATCTTTGGCTGTTAGAGGAAGATGATTGATGAGAGGAAAAGGTTAAAGTAGAGTAGAATTGAAAGGGGTATAAAATAAATAAGAATCTGGATAACCAAAGAGGATAAATTCAAGAAAACAAAGAACGATAAAGCATGGGCCCATCACACCCCATGCCTGGGTTCAAAATCTCACAAGAACACCTGTCTTTATCCTTATTAACCGGCTAACTGTGTAGAATGATTGTATAGAAATTTTTTGCATATTATTCTAAAAAGAAAAAGAAGAAATGCAATTCAGATTACAAAAAGGAAAAAAAAAAAATACTTAAACATAATGGTACAAATGCTAAAATCCTTGAAATACCTAGTAAGCAAGTGTAGAAGATGGGGAGCTGTGATGATCTAACTAATGGTGGGGCCAGTACATATGTACATTGGTGACTATGACTTAGCAAGTGGAGCAAGAGGAATTTCAATATCAAACACTCTCAACCATGAAAATGAAAGAAATGTTCTTTTTTTTTCCCCCCTTTACTCTTCCTTTTTATTTTATTTTATTTTGGAGACTTAACTTTCCAACATTCTTCAGTTTTTTCACTAAAAATACTGGCCATTTCTGCACAAATCTCTGAGTGGGTGGAGATAAGGGTCTCGATGAGGCAGCATGGTGTTGGCAAAAAGTTCAGGAAAGTGTCACAAGAGCCATCCAAGCTGGAAATTATTTGTAGCAATTAAATAGTTTCTCAACACATGAGAACATGCACTAAATGTTTGCTATTTGCCTAATCAAAGCACATAATGTCAGCATCCCCAAGGTGTTTTTGGTTAATTTGATGAGAAACATTTTCTCTCCCAGATGGACCATCTATATAAGCTCTCTGGTGATGCTGATGTGTCGTGCTGCAAGTACACGAAGCAAAATGTTCATGCTATCTGCGAAACTGCAGATTTCTTCCCAACACCCAATGAGGTCATTGCTT
>JAESVK010000627.1:512114-550113 GCA_017140935.1 Hamamelis virginiana
GGCCCACCCCCCCTTTTTTTCCCCCCCCCCCCCACGGGGCTTTTTTTCCCCCCCCCCCCCCCCCCCCCCCCCAATTTGGTTTCCTATTACTTTTTTCTTCCTTTGAAAGTGAAAGGAATCATGAATGCAATTCATGGAAAGTCATTCCCTACATTAATTCCTCTTCTTTCTCTTTCTCCATCTGTCTTCATCCATCCTGATCTGTATCTGTCACAGTGTGTTACACAATGACTAGAAGACAGAATTAGAATTCAATACATACTGGCTGGAGCTTTTAATAACCACAAGTTGCTCCACCAGATCCAACTTCTGTTATTTATACTTTCCCCTTCTACATTTTAATTCTAGCTACATGATTATATTGCATAAATAGACAATGTAGAGATGTCATTACCCTAGTCAAGTGCATGAAGAAGCACAGCAGACAATTTTTTATCAGCATGTATGAAACGGGTATTAAAATTGGGTTGGGCACTTGAATTGGAACCCTGGGTTTTTTAAAAGATTTTTTGTTTTACTTTATTTGAGTAATTTTTCGGTCTTATATTTTTAAAAAAAAAAAAAAATTGTTTATATTATTCAAATTTGTGTTACTTTCAATATCTATTATAATTTGGGTTGAAGGGTTGGGTTGAAATTCTCAACTTTTTTATAATTGTCCGTTCTTTACTAGTAATGAGCAGCAGCACTTTTAGTTCCAGACTGGACTGAAAACTTGACGTGCCAGGACCGTCAAACATTCTTTGATCAGATTTTAGAGACCCAGATTTTGGAGCAACCCAAGTGACATATAAGGTATCAAGAAGGAAGATAATTTTGGGATCTAAACATAGTCTTTTGATGGATTTGTTTTAGGAAAATGCTGGATGTCCCGTTTGCAATTCCCATTTGTTTTCCCGTCTAACATGATTAAATGACGTGGCTTCATTAAAATGCCATGTCAAATGGAAGAACTACCCCTAGGACAATGAAAACACCCGGCACAGTGAAAACACCTACCAAGGTGAAAACTCGAAAAACACAGCAAAAACCCGAAAAACGCAGTAAAAATACAAAAAACATAATAAAAATACAAAAAAAAAAAAAAATACAATGAAAACACATAAAAAAAACATAGTGAAAACCTGAAAAACACAGTGAAAACACAATAAAACATAGAAAACATAGTAAAAATGTAAGAAAAAAAAGAAGAAGAAAGAAGAAAACTCAGTAAAAACGTTGGAAGAAGAAGAAAAAGAAGAAAGAAGATGATGATTGGCACCGGTGTACCTATGATTCGTTGACAACAGTCACCGGCATAAGTAAAGATGATACAGAAACGAAGCAGAGAGAACACTGAGTCACAGATCTGTCGACGAAATGCACCGACGTTAATCGCAGCGATGAAATCTGCACTTCTTGAAGACTTCATTGCTGATTTGCTGCCATGTCATGTTAACGTGCCAGACGGGAATAATAGAAGAAACTAGAAATGGAACGGGACTCCTAGCACTACTCTTTATTTTATTAAGTTGCATTAGATTATGTCCAAATCATTTAGAAATAAATCAATTTCTTTTTATTTATTTCTTATTTTAATTACATTTTAGTCACTGGTTGGTCAGAAGATTAAACTGCTTGACGGGTAAACAAGTCGCTTTTTCAATATAACCCCAATCTAGGTTTTAAAATATTAGTAAACAGCATGGATGCATGAGGAAAGGCCAAAGATGTTACCCAGGATATAACCTCTATGAGGTGCACAAATGTATAGGAAAAGGCCAAAGATGCTACCCAGGATATAACCTCTATGAGGTGATAGGTTCAATCTATTTTCAGCAAGCTTACAGGACAAACACGCATGAATATACAAGGCCAAGCTTCCTCTATTTTCTTAGAATGATATATATATACACACAAATAGAAATGATCAAGTCAGCATATGCTTATATAAGCTTATGTCAGCATGAAGCCAATAGATAATTGTGTGATGCATATTTGAAAAACTGACCGTTGGATTAGGTACTATACTTATACATGTCAAGCACGCCAAAAATCATACCGATCCAACAGTTGGTTTCTCATAAATGTCACTGCGAAAAATTGTGGTAGTTTTCAGCGGTCACAATTTTTCATAGCTATATTTTGAAATTCTGACATTGGATCTTCGTGATTTTTGGCGTGCCCGACATCCATAAGTACAGTATCAAATCCAACGGTCAGTTTTTCAAAATATGCATCGTACAATCATCTATTGGCCTTCATGCTGACATAACTTATATAAGCATATGCTGACTAGATCAGGACTGATTATATGTGTGTGTGTGTGTAAAAATTTTATACTTTAGAAGAATTATCACATTAAATCAAAGAAGCAGAATGGATATCTATATTGTCCCTATAATAAGCCTACTTTAAATGAGGACACCGAGATGGATGAGCAACAAGAAGAAAAAGGATAACTAGAAACGAAAGGCATTTGTAAGAACTGAGAAGAGGTAGAACAAGCTGAGAGATAATCCAGCTGATATAGTTTGCTCAAGGGCCATCTAGTTAAGAGTGATTTGATTCAACTTGAAGATGCCAACAAAGACAAGAGGAAGGCCTAAAAAAAGCGGGTTCAGGTTATCAAAAAATAAATTATGATTCAGAAATGATAAAAATGAGCCAAGAGATAGCATAATTACAGAAAAGAATTTCTGTAGCCATCCCCAAATAGCAAAAATTAGGCTTCTGGGTCAAGTAATGGAAGTCTAATCTATCATTTTAATTAATGAATAAGACTTTTTTTTTTTTTTTTTTTGAATTCCTTGCAGTTTACTTTAATGTTTCTTAAACTATGAATACCTTTCTAATGGTCCTCCCCTATGGTAGCCTTTTTGAAATGCTTAGAATGAAATGTATATAGCTATGCTGACAAATCATATCCATGACTTTGCAACAGGTCTCGCACTCAAACCAGAAAAGGCAGCAGGCCGTCCAGCACTGTAAGGCAAGAAGAATAGGCTACTGCCCCACCTAAGGGCTAGCTAATAGAATGAGAGGTATCAAAAACTCGCGATTTCTAGAACTTCATCTTCATTTGATTTCATGAATCTATGTTTTTCCCTTTCTGTGTGAGCGCATGAGTGTGTGAGTCTACAAATAATAACTTCATTGCAAATATTTCAACAGGTGAGCACATCTAACATAACTCAAATCAGTAGAGCTTGGAGCTTGTTGGTATGAGAATCTATGTTTATCTCATCATCATTTTTTTCCTTCCTTTTTGAAAACTTTATCTTATTATTTATGAATAATTTTCTTCAATTTGAACTCAAACTAGTTTTCTAACTTATGATAGTTAACATGAACTATAAAAAAATATTGCAGTTAAAAATAAATTAATAATAGAAAGGTTTTAGAAAGAAGTTGGCCAGTGATAATTCACAGAAGAAATGCAAGTAATTAATCAACTAACCGGGTAGCTGATGCCCCAAAATCTCATGCTAGTGAGCATATTGAGATGAGCTCTCATGATGTAGATCCTCCCCCTTTTTCAGTTAATGTTCCATATAATGATACAATAGGTGTGACTGCCCCTCGCAGGGTTGCCACCAACCAGGGTAGTGTACTTTCAGTTATGATGCATTAATATATTTGTGTGCTTAGTTTCAAAAATAAATAAATAAATAAAAGAAGGAAAAAGAAAACTACTAACCACATAGGAGAAGGTCATTAAGTTGAACCAAATGAATTTGGAGAGTTCTTAGCTTGATTGTCTCGTTGAATTCATCAATACAATTAAAAATAACAGAGTTTGGAGAGTTCTTAGCTTGATTGTCTCGTTGATTTTACTTTAATCTGTGTTATATAAAATTCAGCACATCCTCCTTGCAAGCGCTATTTCCCAGGGCAATATGTTCAAACTTCAAACTTTCAATCTTGACTTCATCTTTAAAAGTTCCTTAAATTAAAAAAAGCGACATGAAAATGAAATTATCCTTCTTCTTTTACCTCACATTTAAAATGAGTTTATTTTGTTTTCTTTATTTTTTTATGGCATTTACTGGAGCTTTATTGTTTTTAAAACTTAATTGAAGAACTGTCATTTCTGGGTTCAATAAGTGACCAATTCTTAGGTTTTGAGTAATGTCAGTTAAATGAGGTCTGAATGGAAAAGTAGTGTACACGGTGCAAAGAATAATATATGCTGAAAAAGTTTTTCCATTAAAACAGATCAATATAAGCAAGGGAATCATAGTTTGAGTGACGGTAATAATATTATTTAAAATGGTCTGGTAATGATATCAAAATATTCTTAGCAAGCATAAAGCAGCAATGTCATGCAGGAAGACCTTCAAGGAAATGAAGAGTTCTTTGAGATGCTGTTCTGTATGGTATGCAGTAAGCACAAGGCACTAATATTCATCTTGATAAAAGAAAGCAGTAGTTTAATGAGATATGTGAAAAGGTTATAGAATATGCCAAGTTGCCAACACTTGTAACCGATAAATTTCTTCTGTAAAAAATGGAAAAGAGGTTTAATGAGTGTAACATAACCTGGATGAGGATATTTCTGTCTCCAGAAGATATGAGTAAAAGCTATATTCAGAATTATATATATATGCCTAGTGATGCCACCACCAAAACCCATTATAGAGCTCGGAATGTCACTTTAGTGACTGCTTCTCCTTTCATGCCTGATGACCACCTTCAAAATTAGAGGTTAAAACAACAATGAACTCAGTGAGAAAGGGCTTCATACCATATAATAATACAATAACACTAATGATATATTAGCAGCTGCACTGCTCCCATTACCAACTAACATGGGCATTTCAATGCCATATGGAAATGAAATCATTCCTCTTCGCTTCTCAAAGCATTTAATCATACCAGAGTCATTTTGATGGAGATTGTTGGAACCGTCACAAAAAATAAAATCATTGCTAGAAGTGCTGATAGAAAATTGAGATGCCATTTCTTCAAATTCTATAAAAGACCCTATGTGTGCAACAGAAGAGATTCATTTCAACAGATATTAGAAATAGTGTGGGATGATTTTGTTCCCTTATGCTGTCCAGATATTCATGAATGTATGGGCATATTCTAAAGAAAAATTTTATTTTTAAGTATTACATCTACACTGAACATGCACTCCGAGGACATCGATTTCCCTAAACATAGTATCCTTCCAACACACTTAGATGACATGTCATCATCCAGTATTAGCAAGAAGTAAACTTACAACCACATAAAATTAACTCTCCCAGAGAACAATCCATCCCCCTTTGAGGAATTTGTTTCAGATAAGTCCGCCTTTTGCAATTTGTTATTATAAGCCCCACAAGATACTTACCAAGCTACTATCCAAACCATAGAACAAATCTTTCCCATCATATTAGATGCATGCACATACTGAAGAGTATCAAAGGGGTGCCTTGAAAGTTTAAAGCCATAAATTATGTCTTAATCAAGAAGATTATGCCTACCGATGCCACATGACCATTCAAATTATGTTCCTACTTTACCGAAGGAAATGCAGCAGAAGTACCTAATTGTTCTAACCAATAATGGGGCATTTGGATGCACCATTGAAATTGAATGGGTCCATTGAGTTTGCATAGGATTTACAAGGAGTTTATTGCATTCATAAAGCATCTAAATAAGCTCATTATTTCTCTTAACACTTTGAAATTAGAACATAGATTTAAATAAATGAACTGACTTGTGGCTTAATTTGGTGATTATGGTGACATCTGCATATGCAACTACCAACTTGAGTGCTCAAAACACTATAAAATGGACTGATTCAATTTCCATAATACATCTGTTGTACCTAACTTGAATCCTTTAATGAGTAAAAGATTTTAAAAATAAAAAGGTGATTAATATATACTTAAAGTTCGTACAATCAATATAATGATGCCTCCAAAAATCATGTCAAAAGAAAACTTCAAACTCGTTGACCATTTATATATAGAACATAATCTTTTAGGCCATTTATTCTGCAAATCTGCATATTCGGAGGGTGCTGGAATTGAATCAGGTTTTGTGTTCTACATGTCTTGTGAACTCATAGGTTCATTTTGTAACATTGAGACCATCACAACAAAGTCTTCGATGAGAACTTTGAAGCAAAGTTACCACTTAACAGTGCAAGATTAAGAACCACTCCCCCCCAACTCCCAAAAAAAAAAAAAAAATTACAAGCAGTAGAATCCATATATGTCAAGATATAAAAGGTCTTCCTTTCAACCGAACTCTATTTTCCTTCAACATTATAAACCCAAAATCTACCTTAAAGCTCACATTAGTTCTAACATGAAACTTCTGTCTGTAATTGGAAATCTAAAATAGAGATTACATGAAAGGGAGAAATGAAAATGCCCACCAATAAGAAATAAATTAAAAGGGCAACAATGTGTTAGACAAAGCTTAGAGAGATGGGTCATTTAGGTACTTCACTTGTAGAATTTTACAATGACAAGTAAACCCGAGTCAATTGACTCCAAGGGATCCTATTGATGACATCTTAAGTGATTTGGAATGACGGTGGCTTCAGCTTCAGCAGTGACTTTATATCTTCCCTTCAGAGCAGCCAAAGCTTTTGCAGCTCTGTTTGTCAAAATATCACCTCTCAATCCATCAACATTCAGCTCTGCACAGACCTTGGAGATTTTCATGCAGAGGTCATGCTCAATCAGAACAGAAGAAACAGTCTTCTGGCTGAGGAAATTTGCTGCTGAAGCTTTCACAAAACTCCTTTGGGCTCTGGTCAAATCGAGCCCTCTCCTCAACGATCTTCACTCTAAGCTCCGCATCCTTCACAGTCTCCACCTGTACGTGCATGCCATACCGATCGAAAAGCTGAGGTCTGAGCTCACCTTCTTCAGGGTTTCCTGATCCAATTAGGATAAAGCAAGCAGGATGTGAAATTGACGTTCCTTGTCTCTCTACCATGTTCCATCCAGATGCAGCAGCGTCGAGAACCACATCCACTAAGTGGTCATCCAAAAGATTTACTTCATCTATGTAAAGAAATCCTCTATTAGCCTTTGCAAGAAAGCCAGACTCAAATGCCTTGACTCCCTCGGTGAGTGCCTTCTCAATGTCAATTGTTCCACAGACCCTATCCTCAGTAGCACCCAAACAGCAAATCAACCATGTTGATTTTGGTCATCACGACCGGGAGCTTCTCGCCTTTTAGAACCCTTCCCCAGGTCTGAGTTAAATGGGTCACCTGCAACTACCACGATTTCAGGAAGTAAATCCACAAGGGAACAGGGAACTAATAGTAGTGGATTTACCCGTCCCTCAATCGTGCATGATCATGACACCTCCAATCTTAAGATCAATTACATTTAGCAGAAGACAGTTTCATCTCATCCTAACCCACAGTAGCAGAGAAAGGATACACCAGTCTTTGACTATCCAAAGAAAGCCTCTGTAGCTAAAGATTACATGGTTCACAAATTTCATAAATATTAAAACACCATTCATTCCAATAGAGTTCTAACATTGTATTCTACGTTATGGGTATCCTAGAAATAAATATGACAATACAGATACACACCCAACCCATAACTTTCCACAAACACCTTAAGAGCACTATCATCTTGTCTCTGTTTACCATAAAACTGCATGAATTAATTCTGGGTTTCAATAAGAAAATGGAACAACAATGTGAATAAAATAGAATAAAAAGAGACCCTGATTTATGTTACCTGATTGACAGAGTTGATATCAGTGGCGACATTTGAAACTGCAACATTAAACTGAATTCGCTTCCTAATTCCTCCAAAAATTTCTGCTCACAATGGCGAGTAATTATGTATTACAACACTGAAATGAAAAAATATGCTAAAACCCATTTCTCATATTCACTAATAACACTTAAATTCAACAAAATTGAAAAACTTGAGGACAATAAAACTTTGTATCCGAATAGGGTCATTTGCAGTCATAGGTAAAGGTGAGAATCTAAAATATACCTCCAACAAAATAAAAGAAGAAGCCGTGGAGTTTAACTGTAGCTAAAACCCAGCTCTCATCCTCCCTAACAGCATCAAAATTCTACAAAATTGGGAAATTTGAGAACTAGAAAACATTATAGATTAAGTGGATCGGTTGTATATACACAGAGAGAAAGAAGTGGAGAATAAAGTATGCTTCGGAGTTAAAGAAAAAAAGGGTGGTGGAGGTTTAGAGTTACTTGAACAATATACCTGCAGTTGAAGTTAGATAAGGATTTGAGTACTTTTGTGAAGGATAATAAGAGAGGCGAGAAGCTAAGAATGCAGCATAAGAGGCTCTGAGCGTTCCCGCCATGGTCGATCTGCCAACGTTCCAAAGGACTCAAAAATAAAAATTGAGCCGATAAGCGGACTTAGTACATAGTGGTGTCAAATCTGGTCCGCTGATTCACCCAATAAGCTAATGAATTTGGCCTAATCCGATCTGATCCATTAAAAATAGACTAGACTGGATTAAAAAAAATTTGTCCAAAGGGCTGGCCGTTCTGTGACCGATAAGTGACCTGATCTTTTATAATTAGCCATACACAAGTAACCTGAGCGAGTAAATTATAGGTACACTTAATATGAAGTTGAGTGAGGTTACTTAAGTAGATCCAACCACCAATAATATTAGAAAAACTCACCGTTAGATTAGATAAACTCCTTGTAAATGTCATGTTCGCAAAAAATCATAACGATTCAATGGTCAGTTTTTGAATAATGACTCTAGAAGATTTATGATATTTTGAAGAACAAAACATATAATTTTTCACATTGCATTTTTCAAAAACGGACCATTAGATTATTGTGATTTTTTGCAATCATGATATTCATAAGAAGCTTGTTCAATCCAACGGTGGGTTTTATATTTTACAAACTAGGGGTCTTTTCTTTTAATAAGTCTTAATTACAATTAAATGAGCTTGTTCTTTTTCTTTTTCTTTTTTTCTTTTCATAATTGAACTCACTAATTTTTTGAAAAAACTGAAAAATAAAAATAAAAATAGTAGAATTCACAAATTATCTTTTTTTAATTAAGAATCTCATATATTTTTAATTAATTTTTTTTTTTTACAACAATCTTTAAATCTTAATTTTACTATTCAATTGTAGTTAAATTAAAATTTGAAATCATAATTCATATAGAATAAGATTTTATTTGTTCAATTATTCATATAGTTTAATACTTATGTCTTTTTTTTTCTTTTTTTTTTCTTCTTACATTATAATTAAAATATACTAGAGAGAATGACAAAAATAAAAAAAGAAAACAAAATTAATCTTAGTGGACCATTAGTCCAGTCCATTAGCCCGATCTGATCTGCCCATTAGTCCAGTCCGATCCAATCCAATTCATTAACCTGATCTGGCCTAATTCATTAGCCCAATCCAATCCAGCCCGTTAGTTTAGAGGACCATTCTAATGGATCATATTAGATGGGTCTTTTTCTCTTATCGGACAAGCCGAACTCGATCTGATCCGTTAGCCCGGTTGCCCAATATCATAACGGGTCAGCCCAACCCGATTTGCCCATTTTGACATTACTATTAGTACCTTTGCATTAATTTTTCTTAAAATTACTTTTGGAAATTAAAATCCACTTATACAAAAGTTGGCGTGATAATTATTACCACTTTTAGACAACTTGAAAGATTATATGATGGATGATAAAATTCACACAAAAAATAATTATAGCAAAAGTTAGGATAATCACTTATCTCTTTTAGTGTCTGTTTGCGAAGAGTAGAATAAGCATTTTTAAGTGCTTTTAAAAGAAATAAGTGAGATAAATTTTAATACATAAAGACATGATTTAAACATAATTTTAAAGAGAGAACTGAATAAATAGACTCCCAAAAGTGATATTAGGAAAAATTAAATACAAATAGGCCCTTAATATGGTTTGATAAAATTAAATACAAAGAGATAACGGCATTTTTTTTCTTTTTTTTAATATGGTTTGGTAAATTTGACTCTCCTTTCTCTTCATTAGTACGGTGAGATAAGTGGTTTAAAGAATTATATAAAATTATTTTTATTTTTTAAAAGGATATATTACATTGACCTTGACTAAGCTAGGACCATAGTTATCAGAACCGGACCGGACATCGATCCGGACAAGAGGCCGAGTGGTCGGGTCACTGGTTCAACCACCGGGTCAACGGTCGGACCGGTGATATAATTAAATAATTAAAAAATATATATATTAATGGTAAAAAAAATTTATAAGCTAACACATCATAAATATGTATTTCTAACATAAACACTCTTCTAGTCTAATACTATTTAACAACTAAAATTTCAAACAGGTCAATTATTATTATTATTATTTTTAAAAAGTCCAATTTTCTAATTGACTTTGATTATTAAGCTAGTGTACAAAGGTATTATATTAGTACATTCCATTAGCAAGTATAAGCAAGCACAAATTAAAAGCACAATTACACAGTATTTCATTTTAATTGATGTCCATATATAAACATAATGTAATGGACAATAAAACCCCTCAAATTATAAGTGATTGTGTTTGAAAAAATTGGAAAATTGGTCATTTCAATCATTTTTTTAAACTCCTTAAAAAAACCGGCCCGGTTCACATAAACCCGCCCGGGTCACACGGTTCACTAAAACCCGGCCGAGTTGACCGGTTTTCTATGGTTTTTTGACTTAAACGGTCCAATTGCCAACCCAGCCCGGTTCTATGGCCGGTTCACCGGTCCGACCGGCCGGGCCGGTCGGGTTCTGATAACTATGGCTAGGACAATGCAGTTATTTTTTATTTTGGGAAAATTATCGAGACCCCCTATTATCACGAGGTTTGACATCTTCTAAGATTTACTGTGAGATCCTTTCAAGATATTTCAAAGCCAACATTTTTTTTATATTGACAAATTTGCCATTATTTGATAAGATTACATTTATTATGGTTTCTATTAAGAGTTTCTAACTATATTAGACTCTTTATGAAAATTTTTTAAATCATATTTATTTTAAATTATGGATTATTGGTCTCCTTTTTGTATTTATTCTCAAAGAGTCTTTTAAAAGTGAGCTGCATTATTGGACTATTTTTTTATTATTATTAAAAAACATATTAGATGCATACAATACATTTTATATAAATTTAACTGTTTAAAAAGATAGACAACAATATACGCATCCAACACGTGTATATGAGTTAGGTAAATTTACTTATTTGAAAATCATATTGTATGTTTACAAGACAGTTTATGTAAATTTACCCAGTCTGTTTGAGATATGCGGCGATATGTGCATCCACTATGTGTACATGAGTGAGTGAGGTAAATTTACTTGTTCGAAAAATCATATTAGATCCACACAATACAGTTTATTTAAATTTATTTGTTTGAAAATATACTGCAATTTATGCATGCATCTAGGCATATGTATACAAGTTAGGAGTGTAGATTTACCTATTTGGGCGTCAATGGCAGATCAAGTACTCTTATAAAAAACGAAAAATCCTCTGACTTTTCATGAACAGGGAAGAAAGAGACATGGATTCCAACCCATCCATGATTTGTTTCAAATAAATAATTTCCAAACATAATTTTATCTATTTCTGCTTTCGCATCATATACAAAAACAAGTTGTTTTCCATATTTTTTCATCTATTTGCATCCCAAAACTCTAAGATTTCATTTACTTCGTTTAGCCATCGCCGTTGATTGAAGATAATGCTCCAATGCCAACAACCTTCTCCGCTTTTGCAACACATGTTTGAATTTTTTAAAAATGAGATTGATTAGTGCTTTTGGATGAGAGTTATTGTGCCCTAAACGCTAGCGAGAATCTCCAGAGATTTTGGTAACTTCCATTTTTGACAAAAAACTAATTTTGGAAAAAAATCAAAATCAGTTCTATAAATGAGGGAAAATCCATTAGAAGCTATATAATTTATTTCTTTCATAAACCAAATTTTCTATAAGAATGTTTGGGTATACAATCCATACACTAGAGGATTGTGGGTTAGATACCCTATTTTTTTAGCCAAATAAGAGAGAACAGAGTTAAAAATCTTAAAAAACAACCCCAAACAAACAAAAATTAAACTACTCCCTCCATCCCATAAATAGGTCTCTTCCAAAAAAACACACATATTAAGAAAAATCATTAATGCATTGATTTGTGATCTTTTTTACCTTTTATTCCCAAAACTAACCATTTTTTTTTTATAATTACATTCGATGTCATGTCAAGGCATTCTTAGAATAATAAAGGATAATATGGAAAAGTTAAAAGAAATATAATTTGACTTTTCAAAATAAACTATCATTTTAGGACAGCAAAAAAGGAAAGAAGGTTTATCTTTGTAGGACGAAGGGAGTACTTAACTGCTTTTTTTATTTTTTTTCCTTTTTTTTGGGTGTTGGGGGGTGGGTTGAGTTTTTCCAAAATGGTATTTAATGACACTGCGGTTAAGGACCGTGTAAAACTCGAAAAATAATTTTTTGAATTGTAATGGCCCGTGAAAAAATAATACAGTATTTATGTACCAAGTTATAACTATCATGAAATCAAGTCATCATTTGAAGACAACCGAAGGCCCTGCTTAGACATATGCCATGGAGTCAATTAAAAGTCTCTTGCACTGCCCACGGAGTCTATCTCGATCCTTTCCTCTCTCCCATTATTTTGTTCAACTAAATTATTTAACGAGTGGCTTTCTCTCTCTTCAAAGTTGAAGAATGAGAATATTTGAGATATCAAAAAAATTATGACAATTGGTGTGTCTATTGGACAATTTCTGACAGTTCTTTATGAGCTTCATGTTGGTCGTGCATTCTCCATTGTCTCTATGAGAAATCAAGGGAATAAGCAACTTGATTATGTTAATTAATTAACCAAGTGCAATTGAGATTCAAAATGCAGGGTATGCGGTGGCTGTCACCAATCCTATCCTCTGTTTTCTCATTCATCCTCTGAAACACTAAATAAGTTGCCGATCTAATCAGCTGAATTTGCCATGAAGCTAGGCCACGCTCAAAACAAAACCTGACACAAAAGGGCTGCATTTTATTTATTTATTTATTTGTTTGGAAGGCATAGTAAAAGCCAATATTGCAGACAAAACAAAGAGCATTTAATTTGGGAGTTTTGTTAATTAAAGTCATGCAACAAAGATTGAGTGGCCTTTCAGAATCTGCAGGTAGGGAAAAGTTCTGAGAGCAAACTCCATTGTAAGGCCAGTCTTTGAGCTTTTCAACATCAAGCAAGGCCAAAAGCCACTGACTAGACACACACTTACTGCTAATGAGGACATAAATCATAATAAAGTTGCATATAATATTAGTGTTCACTAGAGGATTTATCGAATTAATAAAATGGGCAGCCCATGTCTTGAATAGCTAGATATTGGCTCATTAATTATTTGATTTCGATCTTATATATATATATATATGATCACACATAAGATAGAATGCGTACCATCGAACAAGACAAAATAAAATGACCCACTTGTTTCTCACTTAATTTGTCAATATATATATAAATAAAAAGGAGGTTGAACACTTGAACTATATATATACTCGAGCTATATATGAATCATCACTTCATTTCTAGCTTTGAGAGCTTAATATATATAGGATACTGGATATATAATGGGTAGCTTCAAGTTCTTCGTATGCCTTATTATAATCTTGCTTTCATTTACCAAGTTGGAAACTCGACCTCTTGAGCCCTTTCTGGAGAAGAAAAAGATACTAATTATAAGCAAATCGTTTCGAGAAATGCTGGAGAAAACCAAAGTCGTCGAGGTCGGATTGGGCAGAAATGATACTGCCGGCCATGGCCAACATCCATATGAGTCCAAGCAACTCAGCCCTACAGGACCTGATCCACAGCATCACTTTAAGAATCTGTTCTAATGAAGGCTGTGTCGATGATCAATGCGCCAATGCCAATGTCAAAGCGAATGCGTATGCAATATTCGACAAGAGACATTTAAGGACTAGCTGGTTGTGTTTTTTACTTGTAATCCATGCAGTGTGTAATGTCTAGCATATGAGCTGATTAATATATAGCAGTACGTGAGTAGTTTAAGATTGAAAGGTAAATGCTTTTTTCAATGATTGACATACCTCATTTCCGTGAACATATAAGCAGACATGCATCCATATATATATATATATATATATATATATATATATATATATGGCTGATCAAGTCAGCCCGTCCTGACCTTGGCTCCGGTATATATATATATATATATACATATGGAAAAATGTTCTAGCGAGCATTTACTGACTTTAAGCTAAAGTAAGCAAAGAACACAAACTCTTGGATTGAAATCTTGAGGTGAATCTTTCATTAAGTGAATGAGAATCCAAGGACTTGTGTTATTTGCTGACTTTAACTAAAGTAAGCATATGCTGACTAGATCACTTCTCTATATATAGGGGTGGAATCAGGATTTTTGTTCAAGGTGGGCTATTTTTTTTTTCTTCTTATCCACTCTTTCAATAAATTTATCAAACACCAGGCCTTCAAAAGGCACATTAAATACGCATAACAAATACTTATGAAGTATGAAATTTAATAGGAAATTAATTGTAAACAAATACAAGTGATATGCTCGACTATATAAAGATTCGACTAAAACAAAAGAAAATATCTATTCGATCATTACAAAAGACTAGTATATGCAAAAGAAATTAAAAAAAAAAAAAAAAAAAAACCACTATTAGAGCTGCACTCTACAGTCCCTTTATTGATTTTATATATTGTGCTATTTTGCAAATTGAATATGCCATTTTGAATATATTATTTCATAATTTGTATAGGCAATAAGGTGAGCTAATATGCTATTTTGCAAGTGAAACTCATTTCAAATTAAAAATTCAAAATCTTGTATTTTCTACAAAATTTAAAATATATCAATGACCATTTAATTCAACAATGAAGACAATAAAAGGATATTTTTATTGATATTTACAGCAACCAAACCAAGAAAAAAAAAAAGAAAATTTGTAAATAAGTAAATTAGCAAATACCTTATAACAGGGGCAAATCATATAAGAGCAGCAAGAGAGAGAGTGATCGAGGCTTAGGGGCTTAGAGTGGAAGAGAAAGAAAAAGATTAGGTAATTTAGGCTAAAAGATTGGCTAATTTGGGCTGGGGTTGGGCTAAACTTAGGGCTGGAGTAGGCTAAATCCATCACCATGGTAAACTAATAAAGACTAAACAAAAATTTTGGCCAAAGTTGGGGTGGGCTACTGCTGGGAGCGGAAATCCCATGAACTCGTGATAGTGCTTATAGATCATGCCACAAAAAAATCCGAATCCTTTAACATATATAGAAGAATCCGTACCTTTGAGATCTGTCTGGATTGATCTCAATGAATGATGAACTGTAAAGATCACTCGAGCTCTTCAAGCCTTCTACCGTATTCCTCCTATGCCAGAACGTCAAGAGAGAGTGGCTCTCTTTGTGCTCTCCTTATTGGACGACTGCCTCTAGGGTTTAGAGAAAATATTTCGTCTTAACCTAGTGGCTGCCCAACATGGCATATATATAGGCTACGGTAGGGACCTAAAGGCAAATAAGTTTCGGGCTCCCAATGTAAATATTAAAACCTATTTACATTAATTATAATTCATTCCACTAAAGAATTATAATTGCACTCCCTAGCTTATTCGAAATTAAATTTCGAGCTCTTTGTTATTAAATACTTATTAATCTCCCCACGTTAAGATTACAGATACCCGTTGATTAAATTAAATTACTGACAATTTTATTTAATCAACTTCTGCTAATATCCTTGAGACCTTCCACTTAACTTATTTGATATGTCGGATACAAAATCCACCTACAGGGTTTGACATAATCAAAACTAATAAGTATCCTCAAGGGGGTATCATCAATCCCTATATCAGGACGTGGATTCCATTAATAATTAATATTCACCATACAATTAATGCAGTTATCCAACCCATCGAGATTATTGACCCATAAAGATCTCACTCTTTATGAATCAAAATAACTAACAAGAAGTTGGAACTAAACCATTCCCCGTAGTCAAGACTGACCTACTGAAATCATGTGCTACAATCTTACCGATGGTGTGTCCAACTCCATTTCAGATTGTGAACAATAAGCTTATATTCTACAAGAACTGATGATCCGATCTTCTGTGTGTAAGCCGAACTCTACACACCACACACCAGATCATCTACTAGGTAGAATAAAAGACACACATGCATAACATTAGAAGATAATATAATACAAACATAGCTCATACAGATTCTCATTTAAAATACAATATCAGAATTCATTAATAAATAAATACTAAGGTCTATTACATAAAAACATGGCTTTTAGTATATAGCCCTAACAGCTACAGTCCACCTCAGCCCCTATGTGGTTCCGCCTGTGCTTATATGTACTGTTCAATATTTCAATATTAACTCCTCTAGGTACGTACATATATTTAGGACTCTATAAATTCTTAATTTTTTTTTTAATTATTTTAGTCTGGATTTTTTATCAATTGGACCTCTATCTCCGTTGTTAAGTCCTAGCAAAGTAGAGCAAATGAGTGTGAGTCTAGTCAGTGGCCCTTTGACCTTCTTTATCATTTCTTTATCATGCAATGAACTTTTCCCTATGAGGTTCTGAAAGGTCACCCATCGATCTTTTGGCTTCTTCTTCCCACTCAATCATTGTTGCATGACGTTAACATATATACTCCCAAATTCAGTTGTTGTCTGCACTCTGCACCGGATTTTGCTATGGTTTCCAAACAAAACTAAATATATTTTATTCGATGCAAATACTCCAATCAACTTCAATTACAAGGCCTTAGGTACGTACAATATTAGTATTTGGGTTTAGGTATGCAACATATTTTGTCATTGTGTTGTATCTATGACCAAGGTAGTGTGCTCAATATATAATTGTTGACGTCGGAAATGGAGATAGATACAAGTGAAAACTCAGGATCAACTCAGCTCACCACCTAATGGAGATCTACCAAAGGGATATAGAACAATAACACATACTGATAACACAAACTTTAGAAAAGATAAGAAAATTAGAAAATTAATTACCCAAGACTTAATTATAACTTAACCATAATTTAGAGACTTTGGAGAGATGAAAGGTCTCCTAGATAGATGGTTCCAGGAACTAATGAGGTCCCAAAATGAGCTGGAACAAAAATTGAAAATAGGGGAATTGACTGTTGCAGAACCACATTTTGACTTTTGTTCTTGCTCAAAACTGAACTAGCTCAAAACGTTTTAGTACCCAAGCCTGACACCAAATTAAATATCTGGAAGTTGTCGAACTAACAAAAAAAAAAAAAAAAACCCTGGTGCGCAAATAGGAGTTTTGAAGAGGAAGATATAGTCAATTTACTAAAACATGTTTGAACTGTCTGCACGACCTGAGAATGCTAAATTTGAAGATCTTTTGCACTTTTCTTTGACTAGCTTTTTGGTTCTTGTGTATGGAATGCTCCGGCATCAGTTGTGGATCACATGCCGTTTCTAGCTTCTTTGATCCCTTGGATGAAATTTAAGGAAAAAAATTGAATTTTTTCAGTCCCTTATTTATGTCAAGTGCTACATTCAAGACTCGATCAACACCGTAATTAAGACCAATTAGATAAGTTGGATAAGTTAGGGATTTCACCATTAATCCTGTTTGATCATCATGGAGTATTGAGCATATATTCAAAATCAATACTTTCAATTTTCTGCTACAACATTATACTCCTGAGTGGGTTAATTGCTGAATTCACCATGGAGAACGTTGGATGTGATTAAAAGAATATACACAACTCAACAGAAAAGGGCTGATATGTTAGGAAGCAATAGTGAAATTAAGCCAATGCAGACAACAACCGAATTTGGTTGTTTGCATGCTAACATCATGAAGCAAAGATTAAGTACGTACGTGGGAGGCATTAGGCATATATATATATATATATGGCGTATAAGAAGAATCCAAAAAGTTGGTGACCTTTCAAAACCTCGTAAGGAAAAGTTCTGAGAGCAAATGCCATTGTAAGGCCACCCTAGTTTTCAGGTTTTCAACATCAGAAAGTCATAAAGAATGCCAAAATCCTCTCTGACTAGACACACACTCATTGTCAGGACTTAATAATGGGATTAATGGAGGATTCATAATTTTTCCTTTGTTAAGAATTTGCAGGGTTCTAGGTGTATATATATATATATATATATATATATATATATATATTGTTTCGTAGAGGAATTAATGAAATGGATAGCTCAAATCTGACTTGATATTGGCTAATGATGGTGTAAGAATGCAGCTAAATCATATGAGATCGACATCAGCCGCATCATCAAAACAAGACAAACTAAAATAATGGTCCATTTGACTTCCACTTACATAAACAGAGGAGATTGAACTATATATTCAAGCCTTCCATCGAGCTTTGAATCACTTCACTTAATGTTTTGAGAACTTACTTAGTAGGATCTATAATGGCTAGCTTTAAGTTCTTGGTATGCCTTATTTTGGTCCTGCTTTCATTTACCATGTTAGAAACTCGACCTCTCGATCCCTTTATGGAGAGAAAGATGGTAAGCAAATCGTTTCGAGCAATGCTGGCGAGGACCAAAGTAGGCAAAGAAGGAATGGAGGAAAATGACGACATGGTTGGAAATCAATATTACGAGCCCAAGCGACTTAGTCCTTCTGGACCTGACCCAAAGCATCACTCTAAAAATCTGTCTTAATTCATCAAGTTTGTACAGAGTCAATTATCAATATCCATGCAAACAAAAAGACTCTTCTTATGAACTAGTTGTGATTTTTGTTTTTTTTGGTAAATGTTGTGATTTTGGACTTTGTAATGCAGTTTGTGATGTCTCTAGCTACCATTATTTTGATGGAAATTGTAATATTTGCGCTTAATAGTATATCATAGCTAGAGAGGTGCATGTTAATGGTTTGAAACTTGTATTTTGGGGGGAAAAATCACACTTTTAATTACACAAAAGTTGGGGGTTCGATTACAAATGAGAAAATTAATTTGTATAAACTTGAAACAGCATTCATTAAGGAATTCTCAATCGATATATCCTCTAGAAAACGTTACTTAAGTGGTTCTCCATAAACTGTGAATAAAGAAAAAAGAGAGCAAAATAGTAATCATTTTTTCTTTCTAGCTTCTTATAGTAAAATTAAATGGGAGTCTTCCATTCAGTTCATAAATTATTCAATCTTTTGGTCATCGTATTACAAGTGCTTTGTTAATATAAAATACTTAATATCATGACCTAGCAATTAAGACATTAAATTTTTAAAAGAGTTGTGCAACTCTTTTGGGGTTGAGTCTTTTTCTATAGCAGATGGAATTAATACTGTCTTTTGCAAGCAGCAATGTACCTGCTATTGGGTTTATTTCTTTTGGACTGGACTAGTATTGGTCATTGGGCCTATTATGTATTTCATGATTTCTTATGGTTTTGTGTTTTGGGCCATAAAGGGATGGACCAAACTCTTTATCCATGAGAGAACAACCCCTATTCTCACTCATACAAGAGACCAGCTGGCCCCTTAAGCTGGATCTCTCCTTCTCTCTCTTGACCACTCGCGAGAAGGGGGTTTTAAGGCAAGAGAATGGTAGTCTCTTTCTACACATACATACTCTCCATGAGACTAAAACAAATGGGGTTCAATTTAGTGGTTTTGTGCTCTTCTCACACCATACGCATAGTGGAACACGGCATGAGCAACATGAATCAAATTGAACACAAAAAAACTAACAAAATACATAGCCATGAAGAGAAATTTGTTTGCTCTGATACCAATTGTTGGAAAAATTCTCAACCAAAATACAAACCTCATCCATAGCATATATAATAAACCATTAAATATAAAATACCTCGTTGATTGGCTGAAGAGGCTTCCATGAAATCCCTTGTTGGCCCAAAATATACTCTAAAGGGGGGGTGAATAGAGTATTGGCAATTTAATAACTAATTTAAAAATGGGATAGAGTTTTTAGAAAACTCAAACTTTTAATAACTAAAATGCAAGATTAAATCTCAACTCAGCAAAATATAAAGCAAGTAAATAAATTTAAATGCAAGAGATAGAGTTAGAGAAATTCAAACATAAGGATTTTAACGTGGTTCGGTCTCCGCCTACGTCTACGCCTCAAGATCTCCGTCTCGAGGATTAATCCACTATCAATCTCACTTCCGGTGGAGATTCAAACCTTTACACAGCCTTCTTTCACAGTGGAAGACTCTCACCAAACAAGGTTTATACAAAACCTTAAACTCACAAGAAATACAAGTGAATATGGATGACCACCAATATGATTCTCAACAACAATGAGAATACATCAAATACGCTCTCAATAATATCTCTCAAAGATTTAAACTAATTTGCTCATAGAGAGAAATACAGGAATTGAATCACTCAAGAATAATGAACACTTGTAAGCTTCAATAGTGTATATGATTGGATGTAGAATTAAGCTTCATGGCAAGTATATTTATAGCCTTAGAAATCAGCTATACGTTGGAGCGTCTAGGAGGAGCGTCTTAGCAATCTGCAGATTCAAACAGGTTTGAAAAATGAAACAAATCCGTTTGGAGGTGCAGCCATATTTGAATCAGCATTCACAATGTCAAATGTTTCAGCAGCAGCTTTGACAATTACTCCAACAGCAACCTGTCATCTATTCCTGCAGAATACTTATTGCATTTACTTTCAATTACTTTTACTTTCATTTACTTAAGTTTACAATGTAAATAAGGAAGTATCCCTCATTTGGATTCAATGGAAAATACTAGAAAATCAAATTTCCAATAAATCACAATGTAAAAAAATCAATTTTAGTACAAAAAAATAATTTTCGTCAACAGTGTCAAAAATTGATCTATCGAGTAAGGTATTATATACCACGTATAAAAGCTCCCTTAAGGCTGTACTCAGTTAATGAGTACATAGGGATCAATTACTGCCAAAAATTATTTTGGAAAACTCAGTATATCAAAAATTCATTTTTCATACTTAGCCAAATTTTTCATAGGAAAAATCATTTTTCTGGGAATAGTAACATGTTCAACACTTGAGCCTCCAATTCATGGATTTTGTTGTCCATTTGTTTGCTCTTGTCTATCTTGAAAATCTGTCTTACAAATTTAACATTTAACACAAGATATTTGGATAACGCAGCGGCAAATGTTTGTTATCATTGAAACCATATAACATATGCTGGATTGGAACCATTTAGGCTAACATCCCTTTTTGAAGCTTCTTTGCTCACCATTTGTTGTTGAAATCTACATCCATGGAGGGTATGTATGTATAGAGAGAGACCACACTACTAGAAAAACTGTAAATGGGGACACTTTTGGGGACACTTAAAAAGTGTCCGCATAGGTGTTTGGCGACACTTTGAAAAGTGTCCTTGGGCGCTGTGTCACCAAAGGTGACAGCCTCAAAGGGGACACTTTTCAAGTGTTCCTGATATGTCCCCAACAGGAACACTTTTAAAAATGTCCCCTTTAATGTGGTGAATTGCGAAGTGTCCTTGATATGTTCACAACAGGGACATTTTTAAAAGTGCCCGTGTTATATTTTGAATTGCGACACTTTTTAAGTGTCCCTAAAACAGATAGAAACCACGACACTTTTAAAGTGTCCTAAAAGAGATCATATTAAAAGTGCCCTAATTGTTTCTTCAAAAATAGCGACACTTAAAAAGTGTCCTCATTTACTCCTTTTTCTTTCTTTCTTTTTTTTTTTTTTAGCAAATGCTTCACAATTTTAATATGCCATAATACATGCTGTTAAATCGTATATATTCACCAATGGTTGTTCTAACATGCATCATACCATTTTTGCGCGCACAATATTAAAATATACACACTAATATATCACTATATAATACTCATAAAAAAAGAACCCACATGCATTTGCAAATATATATATATATATATATATATATAGAAACTAGTATCACCAAGTCAACACTTTGTTAATTAATATTGAATCTTCTAATTAAGAACCAAAAGTATAACAATTATTGCATAATCTAGTTTTTACAAATCCTTGAACTGCGCGCAATCTTCATGTAATCAACAAAGTGCGCATCCATATATATTGCAATCCTCCGGCCCCTGCATTAAAACATAGAGTTGCACTTATGAGTTCATATTGCAATTGATATATAAAGTTACATTTCATGAAAAATTAATTTACCATAAGAAAGATGTAAGTACATTACAGATGCATGGTAAAATTAACAATACAAACTACAACCAAATCATATGTCCATTAAAACTTCAATACATATTTCCACATGCAATTCTATTAATAATTAAAATAATTAAATTAACTTGTACTAAGAAATATTTTCTTTTTTGAGATAAAAATTCGGCAGCATCTTGTCTGTTTTTAGAACATTTCTATATATTCACATATTAAAATAACAGTTTATAGCACTTCTATATCATATTATCACAACATCTCATTTAAATGGAGCCTCATGTGCCATGTTATCATCAACAGTCAACAATCACAAGCTATTTTAAGTATAAAATAGAACCTCTAGCATAAAAAATAAAAAGTTTTTGAAATCAAAGTTCATTGATATATTACCTCTAGCATATAAAATATGGTTACTTTCACATCATACACTTATATAAATAATAAACGAAACAATCAAACCCAAGTGGGCCTCCGTCCAATCTCCTCCCCGAAACTACAATATTTCAAGCCATCACACAACACATATCCAATTGTTTTTCCAAGGAAATTAATGTTAATTTTATAAATTGAGCAATTAAATTCATTTGGGTAAGAGAAGCGAAGAGCATAACCAGATAGTACCTCATCTTAGGTAAGAGAAGCAAAAAGATGTAGAGACACGAACGGGGCATTCATCATGTTAATAGAAAGTAGGCTAGTGCAGTGACCACATCTGATCGTAACCACCATAGACAAGCTGCTACATGAGACACTTACCTGCACACAAGATGAGGTGCAAAAACAAAAAGTTCAGTTACCTAGAAGCTCAAAACTCAAATACTTTAGAATATAGATATATGTAGTGCATCAATATTACCAGTGTAGAAGAATGAAATCCACTCTGTCCCACATCGCCTAAATGAAAGGCTTGCTATAGCTTCATATACCTATATTGGGCCCTCCACTTACAAGCTTAGGCTTTTAGGTTGGAAACTTAATATGATATCAAAGCATTGGTTATCCACGTGACAAGGCTCAAACGAGCTTGCACGTGAGGGGGAGTGTAGAAGATTGAAATCCACTCTATCCCACATCGCCTAAATGAAAGGCTTGTTATAGCTTCATATACCTGTATTGGGCATTCCACCTACAAGCTTAGGCTTTTAGGTTTGAAACATAACATGGTATCAGATCAATGGTTATCTACGTGACAAGGCTCAAATGAGCCTGCACGTGAGGGGGAGTGTAGAAGAATGAAATACACTCTGTCCCACATCGCCTAAATGAAAGGCTTGCTATAGCTTCATATACCTGTATTAGGCCCTCCAACTACAAGCTTAGGCTTTTAGATTGAAAACTTAATATGTAGAAGAATGAAATCCACTCTGTCCCACATCGCCTAAATGAAAGGCTTGTTATAGCTTCATATACCTGTATTGGGCCCTCCACCTGTAAGCTTAGGCTTTTAGGTTGGAAACTTAATATGGTATTAGAGCATTAGTTATCCACGTGACAAGGCTCAAACGAGCCTGCAAGTGAGGGGGAGTTTAGAAGAATGAAATCCACTTTGTCCCACATCGCCTAAATGAAAGGCTTGCTATAGCTTCATATACCTATATTGGGCCCTCCACCTACAAGCTTAGGCTTTTAGGTTGGAAACTTAATAACCAGCAAGATGGTAAATTTGAATTTCGTACATATATACTTAAAACTTTAAATATGGGAGCTCAAAAACTAGCAAAGAATGCAATGCACCAAGGCAAGAGCTTAGTTTGGACTTTAGAGAAATATTATCCATTTTTTTTCTTTAGCAGAACCTTGGGACTAATCACAAATCAGAATGTTGCTTGGACTTGGGGTCCCTAAATTTTTAATTATGTTATTGTCTTTTTCTAATCTCTTCTTTTTTTTTTTTTTAAACCAACCAAAAACAGTATAAACTCATTGATTAAAAAAATAAAGGATGGTTTTCTATTTAGCCAAATAATTTAGGAGTTCCAGAACATGAATAACCTATTGAGGAGACAAGAGGGGGTTGTACTCTTATCTTTAATAGCTATTGATCCAAGGTGCGGGTAGGAAGACTTCCCTCCAATTTTTTTTTTTTGGCGGGGATGACCAATACCGACGGCATTTATAGGCAGCCATCGGCAAATACATGGATTTACCAGCGGTATAGAAAGAGCTGTTGGTAATACATGCTTTCACTGGTGCATAGAAAGGGCGGTCGTTAATACATAGTTTTACCAACGGTATTTTGTCAGTTGCTGAAAAATTCCGTCAGTAAAGGCCAATTTTGTTGTAGTGTAGTGAGGTTCGGCCATGGGACATCGAGCGACAGAGAGAACCATAAAGGTTGCGAGGGCTTAGAGAGAGAGGAAATCAAGAGAGCAGAGAAAGGGATTTGAGCTCTGTTGCATGTATGAGAGAGATAGAGGGGGGAGGGGATGGAGAGAGAAATAATAGGATTTTTGAACTTTTCGCCCCAAAAAAATGAGTGTTTTTTGAGTTTCACGAGAACAGTGGGTTCCGGCTCATATGGAAAGGGAAATAGAGGTGAGAGGGTTAGGGTTTCGGGGACTGGAAGAGATGGGGATAAGGTTTCATGGCATGGATGGGAAATAGAGGTGAGAGGGTTAGGGTTTCGGGGACTCGATGAGATAGGGATAATGTTTCATGACATGGATGGTTCCGCCAGAGAAGGTTTCGACAAAGAGGGAGAACCGGGGAGAATAAGAGGACTCCAGCATTAGGGTTCCTATAGAGAGAAGAAATTGGCGAAGAGGGTTTCGGCAGATGGGCTCAGCTGTGGTACGTCGGTTTAGCGAATGGAGATTGTGAGGATTTCGGCGAAGAGGATTCTCGATCAAAGATCGAGATCAGAGAGAGAGTTGATGAGTGGAATGAGAATGCATGCAATATGGGAAGTGAGATCGTTTAGAAAGAAAGGAGAGTGGGACTACTAAAGAGAGGGAAGGCTGAAAAGTTAAAAATAATTTGAGAAAGTTTAGGGACACTTTCCTAAAGTGTTGCTAACACTACATTTATAGGGACACTTTTACTAAAAGTGTTGCAAAACATGAGCTAATAGGGACGCTTTTAAAAAAGTGTCGCATTAAGTAACTTTTTTTGGACATTTACGCGACACTTTCCTAAAGTGTTGCTAATACTACGTTTATGGGGACACTTTAATAAAAGTGTAGTAAAACATGATCTAGTAGGGACACTTTCTAAAAAGTGTTACATTAAGTAATTTTTTGGGACATTTACTGAAAGTGCCCTTAATGTGCAAAAAAAAAAAAAGTGTCCCCTTTGACAGTTTTTGTAGTAGTGCTACTGTTGGAAAAATTCTCAACCAAAATACAAACTTCACCCATAGCATATATATATATATATATATATATATATATATATATATATATATATATATATATATATATATATACACAAAAATGATCCATTGGGGTCCAGACCCCATTTGGATAAATACGATCCACTCCTCATTGGAATAGTTGGGATGGGACATGTATTTTGAAAAATCGACCGTTGGATTAGATACTCCTGTTACGTATGTCATGTCTGTCAAAAATCACAGTGATCCAACGGTTGGTTCATGTGAAAACTGTCTGTGAAAAAAACTGACATTTTATTGTTCTTTAAGTTTCAGTTTATTTCACAGACAGTTTTCTCATGAACCAACCGTTGGATCACTGTGATTTTTGGCAGACACAACATACGTAACAGGAGTATCTATATATGTATATAGTTTTTCTATTAAGCGGTCGACCTCAAGTTTCTTGGACACGGCTGAGTTAAACGCAGGGAGGTGCATACAAAACGCAGGGAGGGGATTTAAGTTTAAAAAAAAAAAAAACCAAACTGCTCACACCCAAAACTTGCGAAGGAGTCGACCCTCTCTCACGGCACCCAGAAACCCATCTCACACGGCGACCCTCACCGTCCGACGACCCACAAAGTCCTGCGACCCACTCCGTCTGTTGAGCCCTCAAACCCCATCTCCCTCTCTCACGGCTCGATTGAACTATTTAAGTTTAATAAATTCATTTACCATGTATTAGTAGAATTAATTACCTGTGTGCCTTATATAGAAGGGTAACCAATACAGAAAAGTGTAAGCCACAAGCTTGGAGAAGAAGAGGTAAAATGTAAATGGCGCCACACCTGGTAACATCCACGCCTCCAAGAACCCAATTGCAGCCGAAGAATCAGAATTCTTAGACAAATCAGAATTCCCAGACTGAAGCAACACAGCTTCTTCTGATTCCACTTTCTCCAAATTCTCCACACAATCAACCTCTACATTCATCTCAATCTCTTTTCCCAAAGATACAAATCCCACATCTTCTGGGTTCACAACAAGAAATAAGAAAACCAAAATCCCCACCAAAATAATTAAAACCCCAGGCAGTACAAAGGACTAACCCCATCCAAATTCCAAAACCCACGAAGCCACAACCGAGCCGTGAGAGAGGGTTTGAGAGCTCACCTCGCCGGACTGAATCAACCGTCGGAAGGGAGTCGCTGGACTGAGTTGTTCGCCATTTGTCTTGTGCCTTCTAATGCTGCGTGAGATCGAACCGTGAGAGAGGGAGATGGGGGGACCTCTTGAGATGAGTCTCGGCAATCACGTTTGGGGGTTTGACCAGCTCGAATGTTATAAACTTGGTTTGTTCGCCGGAATGTCTCGCTGGTCAGCGTCGCTCGAGTGCATTGACGGTGGAGAGAGGGAAATGGGGTTTGAGATGAGGGTCCGAGAGCTCACCGTCGCCGGAGGATCTCGCTGGTCGTCAGTCTGCTCAGTGGGTCACCGTGGAGAGATCGAGGAGAAGCTGGAGTGGGTTTTGGGGGGGGTCTTTACTGGTTCGAGCCGTAAGAGAGGGAGATGGGGTTTGAGATTAGGGTCTTAGCTTTTGGGGGTTCTTTGCTTGTTTGACCATACCCACGAAATTTGAGCTGAGTTTGTTATGTTTTTTTAAGTTTCAACCCAAAAACGCGCGCATTTAAACGAGGGCCGTGTCCAACAATTTGAGGTCGACCGTTTAATAGAATTCCTGTATATATATATATATATATATATATATATATATATAATAAACCACTAAATATAAAACACCTCTTTGATTGAATGAAGCGGCTTCCATGAAATCCCTTTTTGAAGCTTCTTTGCTCACCAATTGTTGCTGAAAAGCTGCATCCATGGAGAGTATGTATGTGTAGAGAGAGACTACCATTCTCTTGCCCTAAAACCCCCTTCTCATGAGTGGTCAAGAGAGAGAAAGAGAGATCCAGCTTAAGGGGCCAACTGGTCTCTTGTATGGGTGAGAATAGGGGTTGTTCTCCCATGGATCAAGAGTTGGGTCCATCCCCTTATGGCCCAAAACACAAAACCATAAGAAATGAAATGCATAATAGGCCTAATGACCAATGCTAGTCTAGTCCAAAAGAAATAAACCCAATAATCTCCCACTTGGATAGCATTGGTCATTAAATTACAAAATGGCAAAACATAAACAAGTACTTAGCTTTGTGAACAATACACCGATAAGATGCATGATACATAACCAAATACTTTCAACCAGCTTATATAATGAGCATAACACAATTAAGTGTTCAACATAACATTGCCATAATGAAAATATACACAATAGTAAATTGCTATATAAATTATGCTCAAAATATGTACATATATGTCTACAAAACTCCCACTAACTCAATACAACAAAAGACTCCAATAGTCCCATGTTAGCCACATGTTCTTGAAATAACTTTGGAGCTAAACTTTTTGTTAGTGGATCAGTTAACATATATTCGGTAGAAATATGATCAATACAAATTCGAGTTTCAAGAGAAAGAAATTGCTACAGAATTATCACAAAATATCTCTAGTGGTCTCGAAATGGTATGCACAATACCTAACCCTAAGATAAAATTCTGCAACCATATAGCCTGACATGTAGCTTCACAACATGCTATGTATTCTATCTTAGATTTGTGAACAATGCACCGATAGGATGCGTGATACATAACCAAATACTTTCAACCAGCTTATATAATGAGCATAATACAAAATAAGACAATTAAGCATTCAACATAACATTGCCATAATGAAAAGAAAATAATATTTACTCTTTATCGAAGTACGGTACATAAAAAAAAAATTCATTTTACTGGAAAAACTTATGAAATTAATAAAGATTCATTAAATATTAACATGAGGAAGGAATTCTATGAAATAAAGCACAACTAATTCAACTCTTCTTCAATTGCTTGCCCGCAATATTTGCCATATATCTGTAAAAAAAAAAATTACAAGTTTTAAATAAGTCATACATAATGATGAGGTGGAATAACTTATTTATATTTATTTCACTGTCTATTAAGAATCAAATACCTTGTGATTTTCATGCACTTTTTTTTATGCTCGTGTTTACGACGCCTATAGAACTGCATATTAGAGTGTCAATTTATCAAGTATTATGATAAACTAATAATGGATGTTAGAACATATTTTCAAAATGTTACCTTCTTGATGTATACGTACTCTTTATTTCTTTTTTTCTTCAAAACATGTACTATGAACACGTTTTTTTTCTTTAATACACATGTTTTCCTTCGAAACACTTGTTTCTCTCACTGTAATTTTTTTCCTATGTAAAAATAAACAATTTTCTATCATGAATTATATGAATATGGTTATTCTTTATGAATTTCAATGTGTATATATATGCACTTACTGTTCCACAATTATTTTTTCCAACTCATGCTTCAATAATTTATTCAGTTGTGTCTTATCAGCGTTTACTGCACACTTCCACCCTAGACTGAAAATTTTAAAATGCCTAACCTAAATATTCAAAACATAGATATATATTAGCGACATGGTAAAACGTGTAACAATTATATTATGGTTATATGGATCCTATGAATACCTTATTATCAGCCACAATTTGTTCAGGCAAAGGTCTCTGATCCTCAAACTTATCCCAAAGAACATGGCAAGGAGTTTTTTTGCCCATTCCTGTAATATATATGTTATTTAATTGTAAAATAGACATTATGATTTGTATATGGATTAAAATGCAATCCGATAGATAAACACAACCTGTGATAGCAAAAAACATATCAAATACATTTAATCACCATATTTCAAATTTATTTTCTTTCACATGGTATTTAGAACTTCATTTCTCAAATATGACATAAATCACACGAGTTTAAAATGAATATAGTAAAGATTTCATAGAACTGCATATTATAAAATAAACACAATAAAGACAAAAGAAATAATATTGTTAATGTATAAGTGGAAAAAAACTTAAAATTGTGTCTAAACAGTATAAAAAAATTGTGCTCAAATGTGGGAATTGTTATCTGCTAGCTCAAATCGTTTCATTCATATATAATCTGCAAAAATTAATTTGAGTTAGCATAATGTTTATAATATGCCAATGTGGATGAAAGAATTAAGCCAAAGAAATTTGACACAATTAATTTTTTATTTACCTCATGCCAATATAATAAATTTCAGTCCTTATCTTGATTTCCATTCTTCAGGTTCCGCTCCACTTCATCCAACGCCTTTGAAAAAATGATATCTTCTTCGAGCTGTTCTAAATCTCTCATCAAATTATTCACATTTAAACCTTTTGTTTTATAATTTTTTTTGGCCACGAAGCTGGAAGTGTGCTAATTATTGCATGAACTAAGATAGCACGGTGTACTTCAAAACCTCTATTCTTAAGCTCTTTGTATATATGTTTCTTTTTAAGAACATGATCTCGCACGACTGAATTTGGATCCATTACATCTTTCTTCAATTGTATCCATAAAGGTTGCACATCGCGTTCTTATTCTTCTAAAAGTTCCAACTGTTTTATAGAAGAGGTTGGTTTGAGATCTCTAATTATCTTTTCTTTCACTAAATCCCAACATGATGGTAATGTGTTCAAAATTGCATCCATTAAGTTACTGTTCACTAATCTTGAACCCATAATTCTGCAAATCCCAAAAATATTGTATTTTTCTTAAGGCATGCTTATACACTGGAGCCCCCTCTTTTAGACACTCAGTTTCAATATTATTGAAAATATTTTTCACTATTAGGCGTATGCTGCGACGAGGTTTAATGGGAGGCCGCATTTTTGCCTGTCAAATATATAAAACAAAAAAAAAATTTGATAAACTAAAAGTTTTTTTCACAACATAAATAAACAAAATTGATCCACTATGAATGAAATATATAATAAATTGAAGACAAATTAACAAAGTAAATAGATTACAAAGTGAAAAATAATTTCTACTAGGGAATGTCATTAAAAACTTCTTTATAAACGACATTTTTCGTGAAGTCCTTTGGTAGACCTTCTCTATTCACTATCAAAACTTTCAAGCCTGAAGGAGAGGTAACACGGGATATTGCTACATACAGCTGACCATGGGTGAAAACAGTGTTAGGAAGATACAGTCCAACCATTTTTAGAGTCTGTCCTTGACTCTTATTGATTGTCATAGCGAATGCCAATTTTACAGGGAATTGCCGCCTTTTCAACATAAATGGCCAGTGAGTGGTAGAAGGAGATAGCTCAATACGTGGAATAAGTACGGTCTCACCTATATTAGAGTCTGTAATTGTCTTGGCTTCAATGACACGATCTCCCAACTTATGAATGATTAATTGAGTTCCATTGCATAAGCCTATAGATTGGTTGATGTTTCTCAGAAGCACTATGGGAGCTCCAACTTTTAACTGCAAGCAATGACTTGGAAGTCCTGGAAAATTTAATGTGTTCAAAACTTCAGGAGGATTCATGTTCTGTTCAAGGCTCCCATGCCCAGTTGGTGACAACCTATCTGCACTATTATATGTACGAACATCTTCGGGAAGCATTGACAACATAATGGAATTCAATTCGTCAACATCGTTGTTCTTAGGTGCGAGAATACTACGTTCCTTCATATATGAACAGTTCGTGTACATGTTATGAAGATTAGGATAAATTGCATCAATTAACCGATGCAAGCTTTCCTTATCATTCTTAATGAGAAATTCTTTCGGAATTTGAATCCAATTAGGCTCTACATCTTGATTAAAAGACCTCGCAGGTGCTTTTCCATCACCAACTCGCTTTATCCAATAAGCAAAATCCTGCAGTTGAACTCGAGTTTGCTCAGATATATCTCTTGCCATAACCCGCATATTAATCATTAAATGCATAACTCGACAATTACTCCATACTGGTACTGATTTCTGCAACGAAGCTTCCACTGTTTCTTCCCGTCCACCTTTAGTGACAACAGGCAATATTTGTCTAAAATCACCCCTAGTACAAATAATTTTCCGCCAAAAACTCTATCACACTTTAGTAGGTCTCTAAACGTGCGATCTACAACTTCAAATATATACTGACTCAACATTGGTGCTTCATCCCATATAATCAGGGAGGCCTCCTGAATCAATTCTACCAAGTCCGTTCTATGGCTAATGGAACAACATGATGTTTCATTAATGTTTAGAGGAATCTTAAAACGTGAATGTTCAGTTCTACCACCCGGAAGAAGTAAAGCTGCAATACCCGATGAAGCAACCGAGATGACAATCTTTTCCTCTGATCTAAATTTTGCAATTAGTGTCATCCACAAGTATGTCTTTCCAGTTCCACCACCACCATAAACGAAGAATGGCCCCCCATCTTGTCTATTATGTGCATCCATTATGGCATTGAATATCTGCAACTGATCACCATTTAAACCCGCATGTAGCGTTTCAAATAACTGACTTTCAGCAACACTATCATAAGCGAGTTCTTCCCTTACGAATCTATTTGATATACGATGAGCCATCAGAGTAGATGGTAAGGGCATAGGCGGAAACTCCCTTAAAGACCTACTATTCTTGTTTAGGATTTTCTCAATCTCATGCAATCCTAAATTTTTCAATTCAGCTTCATCAAGATGTAAACCTCTGTCACCCACTTGTCTCCTAACTCTAGTTTGGAAATCATCTGTAAGGTCTTTCCAATGATTGTCCCATAATTCAAGCGGGTTCGTGATCTCTGAGAACATCAACATCGAACAAAACATATTTCGAAGCAAAAATCCAGATGCCCAAGTTGATGCTTCCGCCAATGCTTCACTCCATTCGTTGTTATCATCAAGGAGTCCCAATGCCAAACACGCATCTTTGGGTGCACAATTCCGTTGACTGTTCTAACATCCTCATAACAGGTTGCACCTCGAACTTTATTGAGCAGCATGCGCAAATAATACCGTTCCCCAGAGTTTGGATGTGCAAAAGGTAACCTACCAATGCACTTCCGCTGCTTTCGCACGGTCCAATCTTTAATCCCCCGATTCCATACCCATGAGGTAGGAAAATCGACGTAAACCAAATTTCTTGCTTCCGGATACTTTCTATTTGCTTCAAACCACTTCGTGAACATTGTATCCCCAACCCCTTGTCGATCAACAACTGACTCAACGTTATCCGTATCACTGAAGACTACAAATTGTTCACCTGGCAGATGATATTGCAGCCGCTCAACTGATGGATATTGTTGCTGAAGTTCAAACTCAAATATCCTCCAACATGATTCAATTGCAGATACGTATCGACAATCAAGATACTGTTTGACCTCATCAACCATTACATAATGTTGTTGCCCATCATTAACTGGTGGTAACAAATTATCCTCTATAACAATCGTAGCACGATCAAGACCTTTATTGATGTACTTGTACAGATACTTCACAACTTTACCTTGTGCAACACGTTCCATATTTATATGCGCATCATACTTAACAATGAGATTACGATTGTAAGGAATGACCCATCGATTGTCGATAGTCCTTCCATTTACGATTGCTGTGGTCCCATTTCTACGCCTATAGATCACAAAGCCATTTTCATCTATTGTTGTTTCATTACAGAACTTTTTTGGATAGTTCTTTGAGCATTTTCCATTCACCATACCTGGTGCATTAGGATTTTCGACACCACATGGACCATGTATCATACATCTAGTCACTGTTTCATAAGCCAACAGATCAGTTCTCTCATTAGGAAGCTCAGCACAGATAACTTTATCAATGTCTTCACATGTAAGCGGCTTATCTTCGCTAACCAACGTCAACAGAATGTGGGCATGTGGCAGTCCTCGTTTTTGGAATTCGATAACGTGGATGTCTGCATTAGTAATTTATATTTTTACGAAAAATAATCAATGCATATATCTTGTTATTGCAACTAACAAATTAAATATAGATTAAATATTGAATTTTTTAATACAAAATTACCTGCAGCAACTTTTCTAAAAAAATATTTTTTCTTAAAGTCATTCATCAAATTTCTTAACTTGATCCGAAAAACCCTTGCAACTATGTCAGGTCTATCATCGACTCGTTGTCCGGGTAATATAGCAAGCTCAATTTGAATTTCTTTCCAACTTGGATTACATGTGAATGTAATAAAGAAATCCGGAGGACCGAGGGATCGACATATTGCCATAGCATCCTGATAACGCTGAATCATGTTACGTGGACCCCCTGTAAAAGATGACGGCAAAACAAATCGTCTTCCTACTGCCGATGCATCAACATCGCCAACAGTAACTGCATCCTCTAAACCCCTATATAAATCTGCTAGCAACTTTTTTTGGTTGAGCCTCACATAAGTAAGTCTGTGTTGTTCTATAGCAGCATAACAGTCAACCACGTATTGTTGGAACAAACGCCCTCCCATCAACACAATTTTTCCCTCATCCTCACGAAACTGTATTCTAAATGAAAAAAATTGCCTCATTGACATCCCTTCATGAGATTTTCTAGATCCAGGTGCAAATGGTATGCACCTACGCCATCCATCCATCCCAAATGGAAAGAGCAGGGGATATTGTAGCGGCATGTAAGATGGGTGTGTTTCATCAATCCTCTTTAAAGTTCCGTCAGATTTACATACGACAATATCTCGATTTCCCACATTTGCGGCGCCGTCACCTACAATCAACGCTGCAATCTCATTGCATGTTGGCCTGATGTACTGTCTTTCGCCCCTTGATTGTAGGATTCGAACGCTTAAATTTCGAACCTCGCTCCCAGACATCATATCACGAGCGTTTCGGAAAATCTTCACATATGGGTTAATCTCATTCAACATCAATTGCAATCCTTCTAATGTAAAAGCATTGATTCTTGAAGCATGCTCCTCCCTTCTTATTGCATCGAGTCTATTTTGAACTTCATGCTCCGTGTCATATATGTAAAGCTGAGCGAATTGAGGCTTTTTTCCAGTCTCAGGAAGTAACGAACCTATTTTGTGGGTATTTTTCCTGCTAATTCGAAAAACATATGGGCCTCTTCCATCTGACACGGAATGATCGACTTTTCCACCCATTGACGTGAAGGACAACATCGAGTTGTAAGCTCGTATATGCTCCTTGAACCTCGAATCAGTCAAGTTTAAATCTAAAAACTCAGGGGTGGGTGGCAATAAGGGCAGGATCACTTGCCCACCTTGACAACAAAGACTAAATCTAGGGTTAGTCTTTGTGCTATTATCAACCTTTTCTTTAATCCACATCAATGCCTTACAGTTGGGACATACAGATGTTCTAGAACCAAAACTCCAACGTTCTGTAATTAATAAAAGAAAAAATTTAGTGCCTAACATTATAATGACCTTAGTTATAGATAATGTTTAGATCTTTACCATTGGTTGCACCATTAGAATTGTGGAGATTGTTATTGCTCGAAGATTGACAGGCCATTGGTGGACAATTGTTGCCAGTGTCTCCTTGTACAGATTCTCCACATCCACGAAAGCGTTTGGAACGCAGTATAGACAGCCTTCTAATTCTTGTGTTCTTTTGTACAACACGTTTTCGAAGCAATGAATCTTCACGATATTTTTGATGTGAAGGTTTTAGAATAAATTATGTTATATTAATTCTAATAATTCATTTTAAAAGCGATAGGGATCTCCTGATGCTGATGGCATAGTATTTATGGTACTATTTGTGGTGAAATTTTCCACGTTAGTATTTTGCCGTAATCGTTTGTTGTGCAAGTTTGACATTCTAACAGATCGAGCATCTGTTTGTTCCATACTTTTTCTGTAACAAATTCAATAATAAAATTATAAATCAAATTCAATAAAATTTAACGATTTTATATCAAAACTTTATTATTTCTAAATATTTTCATTATTTTTAATTGTACTTTTATAAACACTTGTATTTTAAAACAGGAAATTTTCCAACTTTTATCCCATATTTCAATTTTTAAAAGATATGACCCAAGTGTGTCAAAAAAAAAAAAAATGGTGACTTTGGTTTGTTCACATCAAAATTTCTAAATCATGGCAAGAGAGGACTGCAATATGATTAAAGGTGGGAATGCCCTGGTTGTAATTTCATTTGTTTGTTTATGCTATATTATGTGGCCATTTATGAGTTACCTTATTGATTTTTAGGGTAGTGAAACAAAGCTTTTAGACTCTTAGTTTTCAAATCACTGAGCAGTTGAGTCTAATGAATTTTTTGCTTCACCACAGCTTTGGAGTTACAATCCGTTTACAAAATATAACAATAAATTAAAATATTAAAATTATATTTAATCATTAAGGTGTCGTGGTGCAGTTGGTTACCACGCCAGTCTAACACATTGAAGGACAGAACTCTGTAGCTCTAATTTATGTGGTACTTTAGGCAAAATGTAATGAAGCATATCTCTTGGCTATTTAAGGTGGGAATGTGGAATAAAAATATTAGAAATCTCTCTCTCTCTCTCCCTCTTACCTAAAAAAAAAAAAACAAAACAAAAACCCAGTCTTTCGTTTAACTTGGAGTTTGTTTGAATCGTGTGATTCCGAAGTAACCCAATTCCAGTTAGAAGATTGCCCGACTGTAATTTACTGTTCCTCTGATACATTTTACCCTATAATGTCTTTCTCATAAACTTCCATTTTAACTGTCATTTGGAGCTTTTTGTGTTTTATAAAAATATGAAATTGCAAATCAAATTAAATTATCAAGTCCTTTATATAAATGCTTAAAATTGGACACCTTATTTGATTCTAGGAGCAATTGCTAGATGTTGCCTGGAATCTAAAGCTGATGGTTATATCATTGAAGTTTGCCTGGTATCTAAAGATGTTGCCTGCTATTCCACATCTTCCCAATAGATGCTTCCATGCATCAAATCTTACAAAATTATCTTAACCAACCACGTACTTCCATGCATCAAATGAAGATACGTATATATAAGAAAAAAAAATGGAGAAAAAGAAGAAGATACGTATATATAAGAAAAAAAAATGGAGAAAAAGAAGAAGATACGTATATATATTGGTTGGCAATGAAAAAAAAAACAAAAAAACACACACACAGACAATGTATAAAAAATATAAATAAAATAGAAACTCAGTCTAAGAGATAAATAAGAAGAAGAAGAAAGATGGAGAAAAATAAGAAGATACCTGGTCCTTGGAAGCAGTAGCAGTAGCGTGGAACTGTGGAGAGAGAGAAAAAGATCCAGGCTGAGAAGTTTATAAAAAAAACGTTCTAATAAGTAAAAAAGGAAAAAAAAAATATAAAAACAGTCTAATAAGTAAAAAAAAGGAAAAAACAGAATATATATGAGATACCTGGACCCCTGTAAAAGATGGTGAAGAAGAAGATACATATATATATAAGAAAAAGATGGAGAAAAAGAAGAAGATAGTATATATATTGGTTGGCAATGAAAAACAAAAAAAACAGAAACACACAAACAGACAATGTAAATAAAATAGAAACACAGTCTAAAGAAAAAGATGGTGAAAAAGAAGAAGATACCTGGAGAAGGCGTGGGGCTGCTGGAGAGAGAGAGAGAGAGAGAGAGATAGAGAGAGGAGGGGACTTCAATTCTTATCTTAGAGATTCTGATCTTAATTTAAATTTGCATGCATTATCTCTTATGGTTTGAAATTAATTCTTATCTTAATTTAAATTATTCTTGCATTATATATATATATCTTAAGTGTATCTCCTATTTACATTCTTTTACACTGATCTCATGTTTACCTTCAAGGAATGAACATATATAACTTTAAGTTTTTTGATTTTTCATCAATAATTAACAAAAAACCAAGATTTTACTGTATATCTTTGTATATTTATATTTATATTTATTTATTTTGTATATAATTGAAGCTAAATATATTTATTTCTCACTCCAAAAATAATTTTGCTATAAGGAAATCTTGCATGGATAGCAAAATCAAAATTTAAATATTCAAACAGTGTTGAAATGACAGCGAGAATTTAAGAATTTAGATATAGATATTTAAGAAGTGTTTTGGTAATCGCCAAATGTGGAAGAAACCCATTTTTGACTATTTTTCAAATTTCAATATCTTAAGTAAGGACAAAACTATCTCTTTAAATAAATAATTGAATATTTTGAATCCTATATTAAATTAGGGATATTTTAGTATAAGCCCCACAGATGGAATGGACATAAAGCGCAATGACTATGCTGGTCCAATAACAAATAAAAGTGCTCAGAGGAATCCCTCAAGAATGAGAAAATATGCCCTTCCAACTTATAGAAAAGACCACCGGGCACACATGCAAGCTAGATAGGGAAGTATGTGAAAAAAACGGACCTTTTAATTTCCACGTACAGGCTAGTTCTTATTTGTTTATTCTATATAATAAACAAATTTCAATAGCTAGCCAGCAGCCATGTCATATATAATTTGATTTCCACAAACTATGTTTATATCTTATTATATATAGAGCAGTTTTCTATGCTGATGT
>JAESVK010000627.1:576113-589306 GCA_017140935.1 Hamamelis virginiana
TTTTTTAGGAGTAAGTCCTATTTTTTTCTCTTTTGAGGTGTTTTTTTTTTTTTTTTTTTATTTTTTTTTAAAAAGAAAAGAAGCGAATATGCATCATAGAATGGAAGGCATCCCAACTAGGTTGGCACCCCTACCATTCATAATTGTTTGCCATTAGCCCCAAGCTTTATTAAAAAAGAAATAAAAAAGAATAATTACAAATCAAAAGAGAAAAAAATAGGACTTACTCCTAAAAAACTGGTCTTATAGGCTTATAAATGCCCCAAGCCAGTTGACATCTGAATAAAATCAAAGGAATAAATATATAGTTAGGAAGTCCTGAAAGATCGCTGATTAGTAGTCATTATTGCATTGCTTTATGCTTTATTTATAGCATTTAAGTACGCTTTCATCTGTTAATGCTTGCGAATTGGTTTGTTTTTATGCTTTTGGTGTTTTCCTTAGTTGTGCAGGTAAACTCGTGTTTCAACCCCGCTGCTTTTGAGGTCTTATAGAGCAATCTTGCATGTCTTGATGATGCTCATGAAGTCTCACGGCTGTGGAAGGATTATTTGAGGAGTTTGGAAGTGATTTTGGAGCTGTGCAGCAGTTTCTGCAGAGTGGTACCGATACCATAAATCCGCGGTACCATAAAAACCAGTGGTACCGGTACCAGCCTCCGAATCTGCATCAAATTTGTGTTATTTGCTCTCTTGAGCAAGGTTACTTTGGTCTTTTCATCCCTCTTTTCTTGTAACCCTAGAGAGGGGTATAAAAGCATACTTAGCAACTGGATAATGGTCTTCTTCACTTAGTTTTAGTTTAAGCTTAGTTTTTTCTCTTAGTTTTCTAGGTTTTGCTAGCTTAGTTTGAGTTATTCTCCATAGTTTCTCTTAGTTCTTGCTCTATTTTACTTAGTTTAGCTGATTTACAGTTGGTTTACTTTGTATTTCACATTTGCAAGACTTGGTTACTTAGTTCTCATACATTTAATGCTTTGAACACTTGTTTTCCTTTGTTTAATCAATTTAGAAGTTTCCTTTTAGCATTTCTTGCATTTATGATGAGTTTTACTACATTTATTGTTTATTTACTAGCTTTAATGGAGAACTAAACCTCCAAGGTAGGGTTTGAAGGTGAAAGATCATCACCAACCAAGGTAATAAGACTTACTCACCTATTTGAACTTAAATCCTAGTTGAGTGGTGGCAAATACTCTCCATTTTCTGTATACATTTGTTGTGGCATCTTCTTGACATTGTGTTAACAAACAACACTCGGTACACATTGTGCTTGAACCTATATGCACACCACATGTTTGATAAATTGTCAAAGAGAGCATTTTCTACCATTCTCCAATTGTTTTCCTATTGTGAATGCTTGTAAAGTTAAACTCTCCATCAAAAACCATTTATCAATGGATCCTAAATGAGTAATTTTGGAGAGAAGTCTATATTACTTGGTTGTGGATGAGTGGAAACCCTAAAACTCTATCATTTAATTTTCCTAGAATTTAATCATTGTGAATTGAATCACACACACTCAACAACATTCAAAACCCCCCATGATTTTACTTGGTTGTGGATGAGTGGAAACCCTAAAACTCTATCATTTAAGTTTCATTACTCATGTGGATTAAGTCCAAACCATATTTCTATACCCCATACACTACCCAATATGCATTAACAGTCGACTAATTCACTTAATTTATGACACAGGTGGATATAAATGACCATGAAACCTTCTCATAAGTTGTATATATAGCATTTGACTTATAACAGTCTAGTATTTCTTACACATACAATTCCAAACCACACATACACACACACACACACACACACACACACACATATAGGGATGATACTATAAGGCCGGCTTTACGCAAAGTTGTGTAAGGTTGGCTCCATATGGCTAATTTTAGATGGCAGTTCATAAAACTGACCGTTGGATTAGATGCCACTCCTCTATATGTCATGCCTGCAAAAAATCACAGTGATCTGACGGTTGGTTTTTGATATATGTCATTGTGAATTTATGCAACTTATTTGTTCTTCAAAATATCACCATTTTTTTAACAGCAGTTATTACAAAAGTCAACCGTCAGATCACTATGATTTTTTGCAGGCATGACATACAGAGGAGGGGCATCTAATCCAGCGGTCTGTTTTACAAACTGTCATTTAAAATTGGCCATATGGAGCCGACTTTATAGTATCATCCCTGTATATATATATATATATATATATATACAAAAATGTTCGTATGCGGTCTATCCCGCAATTTAATTTGCGGTCTGCTGACGTGGCCTTTGAAAGTCAAGCAAATGGGAGGAAAAACGCAACACAGCTTGACATCCAGTACACATTCTCCAAGAAGCTGCTGCTCATTTGCCCGCCTTTAATCTGATGGAGAGGCACTGTTTGGTGTGGCACACTGCCCAAGACCAATGACCATATTCCAATGCCTCTTTTCCCGCAAAAGGCAAGACTCATCTGCCCACTCCTCTTTCCTTCACTCTCTCTCTACCGTCCTCTCTCTCTGGCAGCTTCTCTCCCGTTGCTCCTCTCCCATTGCTCCAGCCTCCACTGCGGCGACATCCCACTGCTCACCGGCGACGGCCTACGGCGAGACCTCCGGCCACTGGTATGTGCCACACTCTTTTTTTTTTTTTTTTTAGTTATTTGTTTAGATCTCTGCAAACCCTTTGTATTTCGTCCTACTGCCATGGTATTAAAACCCACATGGTTTCTTTCTACAGCTAGCATGCATATATACTCCATTCTCACCATTATATCTCAATGCACTTTTAATTTCTACTTATATATTCTTCTTCGCTGCTCTCAAATTCACAGCTAGCCCCTTCTTGCAACTTCTCCACCGCCAAGCAACTCCTTTTTACTGTTTTAAAATTAGGATTTTAATTTTGAATTTTTGAGAAAAGTTAGGTTTGCCCATAATACGAGAGATATAGATCATCCCCAATTCAATCTTCATTTGTTTGTGTATTTTCTCACTAGATACAGTCTTATTAGTTGGGTATTTTCTCACTAGACATCAATTCCACCTTCCCATGTGTAAAGGAATATGATTTTGATGAATTTTTTTAATATAATGTATTTGATCCTATTTTTGGTGTCTTTTTCAATATAATGTATTTAATCCTTTGTGCAGAACCAATGCTTAATGCTAATACTGAATGATACATCAGAAACTATGAAATGCCTCAAAAAAAGTTAAAAAACTTCATTATCAATTTCTTGGGTTGCAGTACCTAACTTGAAAAATATAGAAATTTTCAAAATAAATATTAATTAGCTTCGTAATGTTTGGTGGTTATTTAAAACTTCACTTTGAGTAATCCATATAAATGCATGGTGAAAGATTTTTATCATGCATAATCTTCATTTTTTTTCTTCAATGCAATTTCATAATGAATTTTGATTCTTGGAAGGGCTCCTAATCATTATCTGATTTCCAGCAAAGGAAAAATACCCAGAACTTGATGATGGTGGAACTGGATTTCCAACCTGTGACGATGGTGATGGTGGCAGAGGTGGTTGGACCTGCAGGTTCTTCTTTTTTGGCTTTCTTGCTTTTCTAGGATTCTTAAAGGATCAAGAAAGTGAGGGACTTTACCGGGAAAATCTGAAGCCTATATAAATTTGGAGACTGCTCTTGCATTGTAGTTTTATGTTTCTTTGTAATATTCTTTTTGACCGAGCAACAAATTGTCAATAATTTGAAAAACAGTCATGTAGCAAGCTTTCCTGCCTGTGATTTGCCCAAAGTGTGGCTAGGACAGCATTAGATATCATGAATTACTGTAACGTAAGGCAGAAAATCATACAAGCCCGGAATATAATACACATTTTTGGTTGGCATTAATATTCTTTTTCCCATTTTTATCTTGTGTTCAACCTACAGTATGAACCAATTATCCGCCATGATTTATTACAATTTCACAAGTCGATCAGATCTATGTTATGAAACCAGATTGGTCATTGACTCATCGGATGGGGAAGGTGTCAAACTGGCAAGGTATTCATTTTTGTCGTCGTGTATGCCTAGAATTTTCCAATTCCAAAACCGTTTTGTAGCGCACCACTGCATGTTCCATTCTATGCTTTTGGTTCCCAAATTTTCAATTAATTAAAATGGCTGCAGTGAATCTCGTAAAATGGTTCAATGTTTAACACTTTAACTAGCTTTCCTCATTTCAAATAGTCAAATTACATTTTTTTTTTTTGGTGAACAATTACAGCTATTTATCATGCGGTGATGTGTCTACATATTTAAATACAATTAGATAATTAGATTGGTAGTTTTCTCTTGTAGTGTCTGCAGTGTTGCCAGCCAAAGTTTACTGTTTAGCCTCAGAAACCCTTTTGTTCAAGTTCATCTTAAATAATATGGGCTTCTTTCAAGGGTAAAGGATTATCGGTGGTTTATATGTAAAGTTTAGCAAAAATGAATTTCATAAAAAATACAGAACAAAGAAGATGGTAAACATTGCTGCTAAAGTTTTGCTCTTACACAGCACAATAAAGGTATAAATTGTTCAAAGATCCACCATCAGAAAATATACAAAGAAGTTGAAAAGAAAGAGAACTAAAAAACTACCATTACAACCCAAAAATTGATTTTTTTTTTTAAATCAATAAAATGGACTATCTTCAATCTTAGATTCTTTAATAGCTCATTTTGTTGGTTTAGTCCATGTAGTCTCTGAGGTCACAACATTTCCATAATAGACCCGCTTCGAGGACTCATCCCAATATGCCTGAAAAAGAGTAGAGGAAGGAGTAAAATTTGATATGTGACGAGAAAGGAAGAAAAATCCCCTTTGATCGACATCATAAAAAACAGTCGGTATTTGGGCATTTGGGAAATTTCCTTTTTCACGTTAACAAGTTTTTTGGAGCAAGAGAGAGAAACACAGACAAATGAAGATTGAAGTGGGGATGATCTATATCTCTCATATTATGGGCAAACCTAACTTTTCTCAAAAATTCAAAATTAAAATCCTAATTTTAAAACAATAAAAAGGAGTTGCTTAGCGGTGGAGAAGTTGCAAGAAGGGGCTAGCTATGAATTTGAGAGCAGCGAAGAAGAATATATAAGTAGAAATTAAAAGTGCATTGAGATATAATGGTGAGAGTGGAGTATATATGCATGCTAGCTGTAGAAAGAAACCATGTGGGTTTTAATACCATGGCAGTAGGAAGAAATACAAGGGTTTGCAGAGATCTAAACAAATAACTAAAAAAAAAAAAAAAGAGTGTGGCACATACCAGTGGCCGGAGGTCTCGCCGTGGGCCGTCGCCGGTGAGCAGTGGGATGTCGCCGCAGCGGAGGCTGGAGCAATGGGAGAGGAGCAGCGGGAGAGAAGAGGCATTGGAATATGGTCATTGGTCTTGGGCAGTGTGCCACACCAAACAGTGCCTCTCCATCAGATTAAAGGCGGGCAAATGAGCAGCAGCTTCTCGGAGAATGTGTACTGGATGTCAAGCTGTGTTACGTTTTTCCTCCCATTTGCTTGACTTTCAAAGGCCACTTCAACAGACCGCAAATTAAATTGCGGGATAGACCGCATACGAATGTTTTTGTATATATATATATATCCTTATGAATCAATAAATATAATAATTCAATTAATTGACCTAATAAGTTATGTAAAATATCATGGTCTATTCTCATTCAACATATTTTCTCCCTCTTCTATTTAATTTATTGATTTTCATCGTAATGTCAAACAATTTCCAAATTTTTCACGTCTCAATAACTCCTTCAACTCTGCCCTACCAATTTCACATGATAATAGCAAAGATGTTTGATAAACATATCAACCTGAGATTTTTCCCAAACTAGAAATATACAAACATTTTCAAATGACTTACCTAATTGATATATATGTCACAGAAAGCTACAAGTGCTTTTAACGTAGATGAAATTCTTTGGTTGTGATGAGAGAGACAGTCGCAGATTGTTGGTACTTCCGTGGGTAGAGGGAGCATTATCCTATAGTGAATTCCATTTAGGAGAGAGAGAGAGAGAGCGCAAAATGCCAATCGCAGACACAACAGTTCTTCAATGCGAGGAGAGAGATCGGGAAGAAATTTGGGCGAGATGGGTGTTGATGAGAGAGAGAGAGAGAGAGAGGATAAATTTGTGGCGGGAGTATAGAGAGAAATTGTGAGGGAAGCAAATAAGTTTGCACGGGTTTTTAAAAATTTTTGAGTTTCATCTGTTTGATACGTTCACTCAAACACCCCAAAACGACATTATCAGGTCATGTTTTGTGCCCCAGCCGCTGGATCCCTTTGTTGGCTAACGTGGCACCTATCTGACGGGCGATCAACATTGCTTGTCAGATCAACAGCAAATCCAAACCCCATGCATGTGTGATTAGATACAACAATAATGCGTGCACAATCAATGATTGCGTTTGAAATTCATCAACAATGTCCAGACAACATTTCCTCATATTGATTTAATATTGTTTTTATATAATTTTGATTTCTATATATATATTTTTTTAATAACAATTAAAAACCTTTAATATTTCATTGTAATATTATTGCTCATACTATATTTGATTATTTGAAAAAATATTTTTTTTTTTTCACAAAAATTACACAAGTGATGCACTTCTAGTCTACTATACATATAAGAAAGATGTGTGCACCATATTTAAATTTTCTAAGAAAGATAAATAAATGAGCAGGCCAAACCATTCTAGGGTTGGGTTTGGCAATAGTGAATAAGGCAGCTTCTCTTCTCACTGAATGATTTTAAGAAGTTTCCAAATACTTTAGTTCGATCAATCCTTTTCATACAAAGTGGATGGTTAGCAAATAAAATAAATCGAAATCTAGACAGGAAAAAACAATTTTGCCCAACTAAAAAAAACCTTTTCTCTTTCATAGATGATTTAAGCTATTTCCAATCCATTCATCACTATATGACATTGGTGCTTCTAGTGGGATACCTTATTCATATTATACCCAAAATTTCAACCAAAAAAAAGGGTTTACCCTTTTGTAGAGAACTGTCTTTGGGGAAGTGCTCTCCAACCGATATCCCGCCGGTAGAACCCTCCTGGCCAGTTGATTTCCTCAATAGCTTGGTAAGCTCTTTCTTGTGCCTCTTCAAGATCTTTTCCTTTGGCTGTTACACCAAGAACACGGCCTCCAGTAGCGATGAAGTTCCCATCTGAGTCAAGGGCAGTTCCAGCATGAAATATCTTCACAGATGGAGAAACCTGCTCTGCATCTTCAAGGTTTCGAATCACACTTCCTTTCTCATAGCTCCCTGGATAGCCCTTACTTGCCATTACCACCACCATGGCAGACCCCGGGGACCAGCTCAGTGATACCCCATCTAGCTCTCCTCGACAAGCTGCAAGCAGAACTTGTGCCAGATCGGACTCCAGCCGAACCATCAACACCTGTGTATCATGAAAGATGAATGCAACCCAACAAAAAGCCAGACCAAATCATGTAAGGACCAACAAGATCATGCAAAGAACTTCGTATTAAAGACAGTGAATTGTATATAAGCACAATAATAGGGAACATGATGAAAAGACAAGATGGTGGTTGTAATCCACAGCTTAGTGGATCATTGAACTATTAACACCAGACTAAAATGAGTTGTTTTGGAGTATTGATTAAAAAGTAAAATATATTGAATAGCTGTAGTCACCTTCAAGCAAGTATCAGGGTCTTTTGAAAGTGCTAAGGGGCAGATGAATGCAGTAGAACTGACATCATTACCATCAAGTGGAACATACACCATATTGCTTATACTGAGTAGCACTGGATCACCTAGGAAAGGCAAGCAAGTATTGGCAAGAAAAGAGAGAAGAAAAAGGAATAAAAAGATAAAGAAAACAGCAAATGTAGATGAGTACCAGCCCTCATAGCTTTCCCTTCACAAATTTTACTCTCCACCATCTCACTATCTTAATTCTCACCTTAACATATATATTACATACTAACTGCATGCCACTACCCCAATCCTACACAGAGCTCATTGCTAATCATAATAGGATTATGATAATCAAAGACTTGTTCTCAGCATAAGACTAAGACCAAAACAAACTTTACTAACTTATCAAACCACAATGCAATAACATTTAAACATAATCCAAACTAAACTCATAATCATACAAGAATCAAGGTTCCAAGTCAATGATGCAACAAATGTCAGGTAACTACATTACATGTGGGTCACATGATCGTATCCTATCAACTCTACTAAGCCTTAATCCCAACTACATAGGGTTGGCTGATCACATCCTATCGTCGCGCTTATTATACTCAGTCACAATTGTCACCAGTACTTTAATTAAAACAAATATCATACATTGAATATCAATTAGAATTTATTAACTAACCTGGCACTCCGGATCTCCAAACCGCACATTGTACTCAATTAGCTTAGGTAACCCAGATTTCTTTTCAATCATGAGCCCAGCATACAAGACTCCAACAAACTTGCAGCCCTCTGCTGACATTCCTTTCACTGTAGGGAGAATTATAGATTTCATGACCAAGGACTGAAGTTCTTTCGTCAAAATGGGCGCTGGAGAGTATGCCCCCATTCCACCCGTATTGGGCCCGCTATCACCATCCCCAACTCGTTTGTGGTCCTGAGCAGATTCCAGAGGTATAGCATTCTCTCCATCCACCAGGGCAAAAAAAGATGCTTCCTCTCCTTCCAGAAATTCCTCAACAATCACCCGGCAACCTGCAGAACCAAAAACACCCTTTACAAGCATTGAATCAACAGCTTCATATGCCTCTTCCAGTGTCATAGCAACAATAACTCCTTTTCCAGCAGCCAGTCCATCTGCTTTGATGACGATAGGTGCCCCTTGCTCTTGAATATACTGCTTTGCAGCAGATGGATCTGTAAAAGTTCGATACTGCACCAATTAATCAAAGCATTGGTAAGAGAGTTTTCTGGGGAAAAAAAAAATGCAACAACGAAAGTATGACAAACAACCCAAAATTTATATTTTTGATAGAAAGGTAGTAGGCATGAATCTTATTAAGCCATTAAACAATAAAGGTTAGACCAAAAAAGTATAGGAAAAAGGGATCGCCAACAGGGTGGGTTCAATATGAGGCTACAATTTGTTACCATCACATTAAAATGAACCATGTTTCATTACCACCTTACCCTATGAAAGAAAATATTTCAACTCAATATAGCATCCATTATTCATATCGAACAAAGATGATATGTAACTGTAAAAAGAGTAGCAATAAACATATAAAGTACAAAAATTCATATCCAACAAAGATGATATGTAACTGTAAAAAAAAGTAGCAATAAACATATGAAGTACAAAAATAAGAACTTCAATTCCAATTACAAGTTACAAAAAAGAAGAACGCTAACAAGCAAAGAATTCACTAATATAATCCATACAAGCACTGGTGCCGTGTCCTCGTGTTCCAGACACAATTGGATTCTGAAGAATTTCGATAACTTAGACCTTCACTCCCCAAGAGACAATTCTAGAAAACCTAAAGAATGCTAAGTTGAACTAGCTTATTTTTTCTCTCTCTTTTTCCCTAATCATAAAAGCATTTTTTTCATAATAATCATGGGCTTAAAATTTTCAAGATAACCCCAAGAATGCAAAGCTGACTATGCAATCTAATAGTCTTGATAATAAGCTGCCAACCTCATTGTCTAGATTGTGAACCCAGGTGCATTTTGGCAAACAAAAACTTAATAAATAAAGGGTTATAAGACCTCAATTACCAAACATTATGTTGGCCTTACAGAGCATTATCTTGCATATTAACCCAACAAAGCATCCTCAGTATCCAAAACAACCACTGCTTCCCTGCTGTTTTAAGCAACAACAATTAAAACTCCCAAAACTAGTACGGGTAACTTTTATACTTTATACTATAGAGTCATGCTTGTACATTTGTTATAATACATTATATGGAAGTCATTGTTACATATCCAAGAGATGGAAAAATACATGTTTATGCCATTCATACTTGAAAATCAACTAGCAGTCATCCAATTTAATAATGTTTCCACCATTTTTTTTTTCCTATACTTCAAAGAACTGCTGAAAGGGTAAGCTTCCATAGGATACTTCTCCTTCATAGATGCCTAAAGTTATGCATTCTTTGAAGCATTCAGCTAATGATAAAAGAGGACTGCTTTACCTCTTGATAACATTGTCTCCTACTATTAACAAGCAAAATTTAACAAAACAAAGTAACACTTTAGCAAGCAATATCCAACAAAACAAACAATAAATAATTAAAAATAATTAAAAAAACAAACACACACATTGATCATTCAGATTCTTTTCAACTACAAGCATTACCTCTTATTTACAAAATCACAGGAGGTAAGGCCTTAAACTAGGAAAAATTATTAAAGGATTTATTTACCACAGCAAAGTTATCCAAACTACTCAAAGAATTATCACATGGCTATGATGAATGAACAAATAAAAGTTCCCACTACCATAAGGTATTAAAGAAAAAAAAATGAATCAATTTATCAACTAAATTATGACAAGGACAGATCAAAGGCAACCTTAAACCTCATAGATGATATTGTGCAAATTTGCATCAAAAAATTAGTGGAATTTCTATCATAATGAATAAAATGTTACATACATAACAAATAACCAAAAATGGACACCTCTTAATGAGTTAACACACATGTCAGACACATTTTGGACCCCAAAGGTTCGTGGATTCTTAAACAACTCCTAAATTTCCATTCCTCATTTGAATACCACGAATTTCAATATAACATAGAGCATGCACTAAGTTCATATCTTAATAAAGTTCACAAGTATTAATATTTAAAATGTATTACTAAGATGTATAGAACAAATCTAAACATCCAAATCTTTCGTAGTTTTGGTTGTAATCTACCATATCATCCAAATTTATCGCAGTATTGCCAAATCCTAATTTTTCCAATTTGTTTAAATCCAACACAAAATACAGAAACAAAAAATGTCAAATTCCTGCATCCTATTAGCCCTATCAAATTTCAACATCTGTTCATGTACCAATACAACATGGCTTTAACTATTTTCCAGGTAATCAAGGTTCCAATATATGAATATAAAACTGAAAGCAAAAATTTATATACCAAAATCATAATAGATATTGACAAAGAAATGAAGGTAGACATCTTCTATGTTAAGAATTAGATTAAGGGAAGAAAAAAGAAAATGAAACCTTAGCAGTAGGAATGTCATATTTGTCACATAAATTCTTCATGAAGTTCTTGGAACCTTCCAAAGCAGCTGCCTCGGATGAAGGGCCAAAAGTAGGGATTCCAAACTTAACTAGATCATTAGCAAGGCCTGAAACAAGAGGAGCTTCTGGTCCCACCACAACCAACCCCACTCCCCATTTGTGGCAAAAGGAGATCACAGCAGAGCTATCAAAGATGTCAAGATCCGAGATACAGGTGGCATTTCCTGAATTGGAAATCCCTGCATTGCCAGGCGCACAAAAGACAGCATCGCAGGAAGGAGATCGCTGCAAGGCATAGCAAAGTGCATGTTCTCTCCCCCCTCCACCAATGACTAACACAACCACCCTCTCTACAACAAAACCAGAAAATAAATATGGATCAATGAATGACAATACACAAACAAATAAAGAAGCCATGAAACCAATTGTGTATACACTTTTTCTTTTTATCAATTTTGTATGATATATATCATTAAAAATATGAAGGGCTAAACGCTCCTGTACAAGGCGAGGTATACAAGCCACAAAGCCATAAAAGCCAAACCAAAAATCAAAAATCACAAACAAGTACAAACTCAAAGAATCAACAAAATTTTGGAACAAGCTCTGATGCCCAAAACTGCCGGTCCTTTCACAAAAAGACACTAAATACCTTTATCCTAAGTCTATCCACAGAAAACTCAACCCCATAAAAACTTCTACTGTTTCTCTCCCTCCAAATCATCAAAAAAATGGCATGGGGCACCAGTTATACACTCACATTTTCAAGCAATATTCTAACATGGTAAAAAATTTAAAACCAATATCTCGATTTTATTTATATGAAAAAATCAGAGCAAATTTTACTTGCTGAACAGTCCGTCTAGTGCATTTTATTTCTATTTCCATTCAACAATGCAGAATAACACAGTTATAAAACAATAAAATATTTTTCTCAAGGAAAAAATAAATTTCATGCCTAATGAAATGTTTTCCCCAAAGCTATCTAACAAGATACATGACATATTTTCCCCAGGCTGAAATACTAAACGCCCAACATCATGAACCATTTTGAGGCTAACCCCCTGTTTGGTTGCTCAGAATACTGAGGGAAAACAACAGAAAATAAAATTTCGGCTCTTTTTTCCAGCTATGATTTTGGTTAAAAAAGAAGAAGAATTATACTAAGACAAATAGTTGAGTATAGGTTTTTGTTTGTCGGGGATTTCAAAAAATGAAAATTACACTTTTCCTATATTTACCGGGCAACCAAGCAGAGAGCTTCAAAATAAGGGGAGCGAGCGAGGGGGAGGGAGAAGGAAAGAAATGGAGAGCATGTTTGGTTCCGTTCTATAATTACAGAACCAAGGGGGCCTAAAAATAATTCACTCGGAAAATTGTAATTTTCCTCTCTGTCCAAACAAGCAAATTTCACTCCCATCAATATGCATATGTAATCAGGTTTTTTTATCTCCTTACTAGAAGTAGTGTTATCGCGACCATTGAAGGGACCAGACTGCTCTGATTTCTCCGAAACACACCTGAACAGCAATCCTGACTCATTAAAACGACGAGAACTTCGAGAACTGTAATGACTGCGAAAGTTCAAATTGAGAGCTCCCATAAAGAAAACTGATCCATTCCCAGAGATACATCGACGATTCTCTAGAAATGGCTTTAAAAATCGATGATTATGGTTCTGAAGCTTGAGAGAAGTCCCAATACTGAATGAAATACAAGCCATTCTTGAATTCAAAGTATCAAACAAAACTAAACCCTAGGGTTTTGCAGAGAAGAAGAAAAGGAGAAAGAAGAAGAAGAGGAGGAGAAGAGTAGTACGTAGGGTTTTAGGCTCTACTAAGAGCATCTCCGATGCAAAAGCTAAATTTGGCATCCCAAAAAGCACTAGTCGATGCCAAATTCTAAGTCCATTTGGCATTCCTTGATGCCAAAAAGTCAAATTTGGCATCCCAAAGT
>JAESVK010000627.1:627639-642579 GCA_017140935.1 Hamamelis virginiana
AGAAGAGTTCAATTGGAACTGGCTTTTGAAAATATTTTGATTTGAAAGTAGGAGCAATATCAGCTTGTTTATCTTTTTGAAGAGTTCTTTGATTGGAGCTAGAAGCTACCACTTGTTTTGAAGAAGTTGCTTCAGCAAATGTTTGATTTTTAACAATTGCTGATGAGGTACCTTGATCCTTAGAAAGGGCCAGATACTGTTATGGTGAATATTGTTTGCAGGCCAAAGCTTGGTTGGCCCATCTTTCTGGAGTACTGAGTTGAGAGTTATGAAGGTCATCAAAGTTTTGCTCTGCAGCTTTGATATATTCTTCTTCTTCAATATCTGCCCAGGATTTCTTTTTCCCAGGCACCACTTGAGAATAATAATCAGGAGTTGTGGTGAGAGCAATGGAACTCTCAGAGTTAGCTGTACGAGCTTTTGGCGGAACATTTGGTGGAGCAGATATCCTGCCCCTTCCCCTTCCCCTAGAGGACATTTGTCTCTCGATCTCCCTGGAGGAATTCTCTGGTTAAGAAGTCTGGAATAGAGTTCGTTTCTCCTTTAATATATTCAATGTCAAAATCAAAAATAGACAATATAGCTTGCCATCTGGCAAAAATATGTTTTGATGCCAAATTTTTTACATCTTTTTGTAGAACAGATTTAGCCGCTTGGCAATCGACGCGGACTAAAAACTTTTGATTTAAAACATCACTTTGAAATTTTGTAATGCATAAGACAATAGACAAAATTTCTTGTTTGATAGTTGAATAGTTTTGTTGTGCCGGGTTCCAGGTGCCTGAATGGTAACGAACTATTTTCTCCTTATCATCTTCTTTCTGGAGTAGAATTCCTCCAAATCCTATTCCTGAAGCATCTGTTTGGATAATTTTAAAGGCTTGGGGATTGGCTATGTTTAGACACTTAAGTCTAGGAGCCTGTTGTTTAATTGTTTTGACAAGTTGGGTAAGCTCATCCGACCATGCCGGAGGATCTTTTTTCAATCTCTTTATGAGAGGAGCACAGAGTTGGCTAAGATTTGGGAAGAAGTCTGAGATGTAGTTCAAACATCCTAAAAATCTTTGAAGTTGAGTTTTATCTTTAATTACATCAGGGAATTTATTGACAAAATCAATTGATCTATCAATAGGAAGGATTGTTCCATGATGAATATTAAAACCTAAAAATCGAATTTTGGTCTTAAAAAGTTCTATCTTCTTAGCAAATAAAACTAATCCTTTACTTTTAATGACATGAAAGAAAATGTTAAGGTGTTTCCAGTGTTGTTCAATAGAGTTGGAAAATACAAGAACATCATCAATATAAACAATTGTGAAGTTAATGTATGGAGTAAAAATGTCATTCATAATATTTTGGAATTCAGAGGGTGCATTTTTTAATCCAAATGGCATTACATTCCATTCAAAATGTCCAAATGGAACTGTGAATGCAGTTTTATATTTATCTTCATCATGAACTTGGATTTGCCAAAACCCAGCTTTCATGTCAAATTTTGAGAAAATCTTAGCGTTAGATAGCCTTTGAATTAGATCTTGCTTGTATGGCAATGGATACCTAATCCATTGCAATACATCATTAAGGGGCTTATAATTGATTACAAGCCTAGGTACTCCCCTTTCAATTTCAGAAGCTTTTTGAACATAAAAGGCTGCACAACTCCAAGGAGACTTGCTAGGCCTGATTAATTTCTTTTTTAGAAGATCTTTAATTTCTTCAATACAGTGTTTTAAGAGTTCCTCTTTCATTTGAATAGGCCTGGCCTTTGTTGGTATATCTGTTTCTTGAAAATCTTTAATATAAGGTAATCTAACAACATGTTTATTCCTTTCCCAAAAGGCATTAGGATGGTCAGAACAAACTTCTGATTCTAATTTCTTTTGGAAGGATTCAATTTCCTGTTGGATAACCCTATGTGTTAGACTTTCTTCAATTTTTCTGTGAGAAATTTCCTTTTTCAGAAAAAATAGTTGATTAGTTCTTCTTTCTATGACATTTAATTCAGGGAGAATTGACAAAGTTTTCAAAAGATTTAAATCCTTTAACTGAGGTGGGCTGATAAATTGGAAAACAATTTGTTTATCCTTAAAGTTAGCTTGTATTCCTTTATTATCGACTTGAAAAGGTTGAATTAAATTAAGGAATGGAGTTCCTAAGATTACATTTTGACCAATATCTTTAACAAGTAAAAAAGGCGTCTTTAAACAGACTCCTTCGTTACAGACATGTGCATTTGTTAATTTATAGTTAATGTGCAATTTATTGCCATTTGCAGCATTTAATTTTTCCTTTGTAGTCTCAAAGTATTTAATAGGAACTAGTCCTTCTTGAATACAGTTGAGATCTGCACCAGAATCAATTAATGCTATAGTGTCAATTTCATATTCTTTATTAATAATGATAGTTAATCTAACATGCCATTTCTGATAGTTAATTCTGGTTAACAAATGAAGATAAGGATCTTTTTCGATTTCTAGATCTTCATCTTCAGAAGCCTCAGAATCTGATTCATTTGCTTCACCATTTTCTATTAAGGGAGGATGTTTTGAAGAAGAAGCTTTATTTTGTAGAGATAGTCGAGTAACCTTTATTCTAAGGTCACTAATATCTCTTTCACTATTATTTTTTAATTCTTTTAAGTCTTTGCGAAGTTGGACGCATTCTTGTTGAAGATCTTTTATAGTAACATTCTTATCCAAATTATCAGGTTTAAACCGATCAAATATTTCCTTTAAATCATAAGTAGTTTTACTATTTTGTGTCTTCTTTTGATCTTTCTCTAAGTCATTTTTAATCTTAAAAGAAGTTCTTTTCTTTTCTCATGATCTTTAATCTCATCAATAAAATCAATGAGAATGCTATGCTCCCTAGATAACATATTAATACATTTACAGTTATCTTTTATCCCTTCTTCAGATTCATCAAGATTTTCATTTTCTTCTTCCGAAGAATAGATTTCATCAATTTGAAGGCCCTCTTCCTCATTATCAGATCCTTCCGAATAGAGAAAGAGATTCGAAAGAATATTTTTAAACTTTTCTGAAACATCTAATTCATTAATTTTTTGTTTCATTGGACAATCTTTTGAAATGTGGCCCATTCTTCCACATTTAAAACAGGGTCCAGTTGGCTTGTTGGAAGAAGTTTTACTAGACGATGGTTGCAACCATTTTTCTGTAAAGTTTTGACCATGTTTTTTATTCCTAGTATTCCTTCGGAATGGTTTTCTAGTCGAGGTTGAAGGAGAGGTTGTATTTGTTTTGACACTTCTTTTCTTGGCTTTCTTCTCTTTCTTTTTGGCCTTTGTAGATGGGGCTAAAGATTGGGAAGAGAAACCAAATTGTTCACAGAAAGAACCTAATTCTTTCTTTCCTTCTATTCTATCTTTCTTTTCTTGTTGTCTGAGTTTATAATCAGTACATCTGGCGATTCCTTCAGCTTGAATGGTACTGATTAAATCACCATATGTAAGATCATCATAGGGAATAGTTCCCTTATTCTGTTCTCTTAATTTTGTTTTAACCTTGTCCCCAAAATGTGTTGGAAGACCGGCTAAGAATTTCTCTTTCCAAAACATTTGACTACAATCCTCTCTCATCATTACTTTGGTGAGGAAGATGTCTTTATACCAACGAAAATCTTCAAGTTTAGGGCATTTTAAGTTAGTTAAGAGATCAGAATCTTTATCTTTAAGTTTAGAGGGATCACCTATAAAATGTTTAGTTATGACAAAAATTAAGGTTGCAACTGCATCCTGTATATCTTCACCATCTTCATTTTTTATGGCAATTCCTAGGCGATCAATTTTGATAGCATTTAAGATTGTATCCCTTTTTGTTTGGTTGAGATAATGATCCCACCAGCTTTTCAATTGACCAGTAAATCCAGCTACTAATGCTTGTGCAATAGTATGATCAGAGGTGTCTGGATTTTTGGTTTTGTAGGCTGTGCAAACCATTGTCATTTCTTGAAGAGTGTTAATAATATGGTATTCAGTTTTGTTATCTATGTTCCATTCATAGATAATACCTCCTTGATATGCTGCTTGATGGAAGGAACCTCTTTCCTCCATAGCCATATCTGGAAAGATAATTCTGGGATAGAAACTTCTTAAAGGTTGAGAAGAGTTATAGATCTTATTAACTTCTTATTTATTGTCTTCTGGCAGGAATCCTTCCCTATCAGAATCAGTCTCTTCAAAATTTCTATCTAATACTGCAATAGTTTTATCCTTAGAAGATTGAGGTCTGTCTTTAGGAGGTTGAGGAGTTTCTGGGACTGTCCCAATAATTGTTTCAATGTTTTTTAATTTATCATCAATTATTTTAAGAATATCTTTAGATAATTCTTTATTAGATTTTTTAGGAATTTCATGAGGCCTAAACAAAGGAGTATCATCTGCCTTTGTTGGTTGAGATACATCTTTCTGAACTAAATTCTCAACCCGAGTTAATTGTTCTCCTATAGTTGTAAGGTATTGATTTGTGAAATTATTTTGTTCAAGAACTTTTGTTATTTCTTTATCAGAGGATACCTTATAAGGAGAGGCTATAATATTAGTCCCTCTTACAGGAATTTCAAACTGTTCACTTGGTGGATGAACAGATTCTCTAAAAGTATTTGGGGCAACTTGCCAAGTTTTAGTAGTTTTAGTAATAACATTTAATTCTTTATTACTTTCATGAATCTCGAGCCAATTAAAGAAACTTATTTGAATTTTATGGGTATACATAAAATCATAATAAAGTTCTCTAATAAACTCGGTTTCTTCTTTAGTGTATCTTTTAAAATAGGCTTTTCTGAGTTTTCGATTTTCCTTACTAGAAAAATCATCATTTAGGAGTTTCTTATTGATTTTAAAATCTTTTTCTAAAACATAGAGTTGAGGATCGACCTGTGAAAATGTGGGTGACATGCTTTCACTGTCATTATCCTGAGTTTTATTATCTTGTTCAGAAGGAGTGGTAGTATAATAAGGTTGGGGAATATTTGAACTCCTAACTCTAGTTAAATCAGGAATTGTTTGCTCAAATATTCTAGTTGGGATAGAAGATGTAGAGGACCTAGCATCTTCTAGTGGCACCTTATCATTACTAGGAGGAAGTCTGAAGGAACTTCCAATGCTTCTACGAGCAAAGCTGATTCCTACACTTCCATCACTGTATTCTACCATTCTTCTTATTCTAGAAGTTGTGACTTCAGGTTGTTTGGGTGGAGGAAGAATCTTTGGGAATCTCCATTCTTGCGGGAATGATAGTTCATTCCAAAGAATCTTCTTAGGAGTTATTAACTCACCATGTTCAGAGTTATAAACTTGTAAGTTTAAGGTGAGTACCTTCATGATATGCTCATCCTTAAGGCTTACACTGAAGTTTGGGAAGTAGTTAAAATAAACAGGTCCATCATGTAGACCGGCTTCTATTCCTCCTAACATAGATTTATTATTTTGTGTCTTCTTTTGATCTTTTTCTAGGTCATTTTTTAATCTTAAAAGAAGTTCTTTTCTTTTCTCATGATCTTTGACTTCATCAATGAAGTCAATTAGAATACTATGCTCCCTAGAAAGCATATTAGTACATTTACAGTTATCTTTTATTCCTTCTTCAGAATCATCGGGGTTACCATTTTTCTCTTCTGAGGAATAGATTTCATCTATTTGGAGCCCTTCTTCCTCATTATCAGATCCTTCTGAATAGAGAAAGAGATTCGAAAGAATGTTTTTAAATTTTTCTGAAACATCTAGTTCATTAATTTTTTGTTTCATTGGACAATCTTTTGAAATGTGACCCATTCTTCCACATTTAAAGCAAGGTCCAGTTGGTTTACTTGAGGGAGTTTTACTAGAGGATGGTTGTAACCATTTTTCCGTAAAATTTTGACCAGGCTTTTTATTTCTAGAATTTCTTCGGAATGGTTTTCTAGTAGAAGTTGAGGGAGAGGTGGTACTAGTTTTGACACTTATATATATATATATATATTTAAATGTTCCAGTCAGTTATACCTTATTTTAACTAAAATCAGCTAAGAAATCCAAGCCCTTGGATTTTTTTTTACAATGAATCATGCATTAAGTGGAAAGAAATCCAAACTTTTTAGCTGATTTTAGTTAAAGAGTTCCAATCTAGTAAGCAAATGCTGACTTTTGCAAAAGTCAGCATAAATGTTATATGGAATTGTGGAATGCATATTTTGAAAAACTGACCGTTGGATTATATACTCTTGTTATAGATGTCACGTTTACCAAAAATTACAATGATAAGATACAGACATCTAAAAATACAGACTGTGAAAAATTCTAATCGTTGAAAACTATCACAGTTTTTCCCAATGATATATTTGAGAAACTGACCGTCAGATCAATGTGATTTTTGGTATGCCTGACATACACATGCATAATATCTAATCAAAATGTCAGCTTTTAAAAATATGCATCTCACAATTACCTATGAACTTCATGCTCACTTTCGCAAAAGTCGGCATGTGCTGATAGGATTATTTCTATATATATAAATTTATGATCTAGTTAGCAAATGCTGATTTAGCTTAAGTTAACAAACACTTAAATGACTGTTAGATCATTCAAGTAGCTTAGATCATGGCTTAAATGGTTGAGATTTAAGTGTTTGTCGACTTGGGCTAAGTTAGCAAATGTTGACTTGATCATTTCACTATATAAAGTCTCGATCTAGTAAGCACGTGTTGACTTTTGCAAAAGAAAGCATGAAAAATTGTGAGATGCATATTTTGAAAAATCGACCGTTGGATTAGATATCCTTATTATGAATATCACGTTTGTCAAAAATCACAGTGATCCGATGTAGGTATCTCAAAATACAAACTATGAAAAATTATGACTGTTGAAAATTTGTTACAATTTTTCTCAATGACATATTTAAGAAACCGACCATTAGATCTCTATGATTTTTGGCATTGTTTTAAAACCCGAACCGTTCATCGAACCGGAAAAGTTACCGGGTTAAGGGTCAACCGGTTCAACCGGTTGAACCGCCGGGTTGAACCGTGACGTCATAAATATATTTATTTATTTATTTATTATAATAAAAGCTGTAAATGATTCAAAATATAATTTTATTTAAATGTTTGTACAATCAATTCATATATTTGAATTTATGTGCATTCATCAAAATTGAAATTTGATAATTACTATTGATCAATCTTTATTATATATATTTTTTAAAATGAAAGATAAGAATATTGTATTATTAAATTATGTGCTTTGGTTTTTTTTTTTGTTATTTGAGATTTTTTAAAACTAATTTGCCTTTTTAGCCTTCTTAGTTTTAAGAGATTTTAAAAATATTGGGACCATTATAGTCATTTTAGCACCTTTACAAAAAATGTAAAAAAATTTAAAATTTTTTTTTTTCCAAAAAAAAAAAAAATACCGGGTTGACCGGTTTTTTAACCGGTTGAACCGCCGGGTTGAACAGTTTTTTTGAAAAACGGGTTTTGTGGGTTAAATGAACCGGAAAGAGGACCGATTCACGGTCCAACCGGTTGAACCAACCTGTCCGGTCCGGGTTTGATAACATTGATTTTTGGCATGCTTGACATACATTACATAATATCTAATCCAACGGTTAGTTTTTCAAAATATGCATCCCACAATCATGTATGTGCTGATACGATCATATTAGATTAGATACTCCTTTTATTTATGTCGGGCATGCAAAAAATCACAGTGATCCAACGATTGATTTTTGAAATATTGGTCTGGCAAAAAAAAATAGTAACATTTTGAAAAACGAAAAAGTCAAAATTTTTTAAAGTGACATTTCTAAAAAGCCGTCCGTTGGATTATTTTGATTTTTGGCAGGCTTGACATATATAACATTGGTATTTAATCCAACAGTCAATATTTCATAATTTGTTCTATAAGTGGCCCTATGAAAATCATCTTATGCAACTTTGTATAAAGTTGACTTTATATTAGCTTCTTTTTGTGTGTGTGTATATATATATATATATATATTTATTTATTTATTTCAAATTTCAATTTTTGCCCTTGTTCCCTTCTTTTCTTGCATTAATGTAATGTAATTTAATTGACTGTAAAGTAGATTACAGTGTAATTTGATTACATTAGTAATTTAAATTACATTATAAATTACATCCCACTTGTTTGGATGAGTAGGGAATGTGAAGTCAAATTACATTACATTACCTAGAAACGCATTTGGATAGCCATGTAATTTAATTGACTGTAAAGTAGATTACATTACATTACCCAGAATAACATTAAATTACCCAGAAAATACGTTTGGATAGCTATGTAATTTAATTGACTGTAAAGTAAATTACATTACATTACTCAGAATACATTGATTGAAGTCTGCAATCCATTTTACAGCCTTTCTTCATGATAGATTACACCCGTAAAGTGAATTACATCCGCTCCATAACGCGCCAAACATGATTTAAGCTATGTAATGTAATCTGTAATGTAATCTAAGATTACATTACATAGCACTTTACACCCAACCAAACGCCCATAAGTGAAGCTCCAAAACTCTCGGTTTTAAGCGTCTCGAAGAAGGGCTGTTGGATCAAAATGTTGGCTTGCATGGCAGCATCTGCTAAGCAACTTAGGATTTCCAAGTTCGTACGGAATGTGGAGCAAATCCAAACCCGTCTGTAGAGCCCTAAATCTTATTTAGTCACTGAAGATTTCCAACTGCATGAGAAAGGCAACGTCTATTGCTTCGGCCTCTATAGAGTTCTTGAACATCAACAACCACCTCTCTTCTTTACCAAAACTCATCTTCTCACTCTCCATTCCAAGCCATTCTCGTCACACATTCCTTTCTCCATCCTGTCATGGAGAATTCAAACAACCCCACCACCACCTTCTTGTTCTACTACAAGCATGCTCAAGGGATCGATCCCTCGACGCAACAAAGTCTCTCCACGCACTCACCATTACCATGGGTGCAAATTCGGACAATCCCATTTTTCTTATCAACAATATTATCTCATTCTATTTGTCGCTTGGAGAATTTCTTACTGCACGTAAGGTGTTCGATGAAATGACCCAAAGGAATGTAGTGTCTTACAATACAATGATTAGTGCTTATAGTCGTAATGGGAATGTAGAGGAAGCTTGGGAGCTGTTTGCTGAGATGAGGGGTTGCGGGTTTGGCCCTACCCAGTTCACTTTTGGCGGGCTCTTGTCGTCCCCTCCATTGGATCTTTGTAGGGGTTGTCAGTTGCAGGCATTGATATTGAAGAATGGGTTGTTTTATGCTGATGCTTTTGCAGGGACTGCTTTGTTGGGTTTGTTGGGGAGGCATGGGTGCATTGATGAAGCGCTTCAAGTATTTGATGATATGCCTTGCAAGAGCTTGGTGACTTGGAATTTGATGATATCTTTGTTTGGGCTTCATGGGTTTGTTGAAGAATCTGTGTTTTTGTTCCGCGAGCTTATGAGGAGAGAAGATGATTTGTCTGAATGTTCAATTGTGGGCGTTTTATCTGGATTTCTGTGGGATCAGGACTTGGAAGTAGGAGACCATATACATTGCTTAGTGATAAAAAATGGGTTAGAACATGAAGTCTCAGTTGCAAACTCTCTTATTAATATGTATGTGAAATGCTCGGGCATATGCTCAGCAGAGAGAATGTTTGAACAGGCACATGTTCGGGATGTTGTATCATGGAATACAATCATTGGGGCAATGGCAAAAAGTGAGAGACCAGGCATTGCATTAGAGCTCTTCTTGAAAATGTCTGTGGATGAAGTCTTGCCTGACCAGACCACGTTTGTAATTGTTGTTAATTCTTGTACCAGCTTGGAGATTCCAATGTATGGAGAATTCATTCATGCAAAAATAATAAGGAATAGTTTTGAATCTGATGTTTTCATTGGTAGTGCATTGGTTGATTTCTATGCCAAATGTGATAAATTGGAAGATGCACATCACTGTTTTGATGATATAGATGAGAAAAACGTCGTTTCTTGGAATGCTTTGATTGTGGGTTACTCAAATAAATTCTCTTCCATTTCTGTTTCCCTACTGCGAGAAATGCTTCAATTGGGATATCGTCCTAATGAGTTTTCTTTTTCTTCTGTTCTTAAATCATCCCTGGTCTTAGAGTTGCAGCAGATTCATTGTTTGGTAATGAAAATGGGATACCACCAAAATGAGTATATATCGAGCTCTCTTATTACTTCATATGGCAAAAATGGTCTTCTCTCTGACGCTTTGACCTTCATTACTGCTTGTAACACACCACTTCCTGTTGTTCCGTCTAATGTCATTGCTGGAATTTACAACAAAACTGGCCAATACGATAAAACTCAAGAATTATTTACTCTACTTGAAGAACCTGATATTTTTTCTTGGAACATTTTGATTGCAGCTTGTGCCCGCAATGGTGACTACCTAGAAGTTTATGAACTTTTCAAACACATGCTGATGGCTCAAATCTATCCCGACAATTATACATTCGTTAGCCTCTTAAGTGTCTGTGCTAAACTTTGCAACCTTGCTTTGGGTAGTTCTGTTCATGGGCTCATGATAAAGTATAATTTTAAGTGCTGTGACACATTTGTGTGCAATATATTAGTAGACATGTATGGAAAATGTGGGAGTGTTGAGAGTTCATTGAAAATCTTCAATAAAATGAGAGATAGAAACCTCATCTCATGGACGGCACTAATATCAGCCCTTGGACTTGGTGGTTATGCGCACGAGGCATTGAAAAGATTCAAAGAAATGGAGCTTCTGGGGTTTAAGCCAGATGGTGTTGCTTTCATTGCGGTACTTTCAGCATGCAGACATAGTGGATTAGTCAAAGAAGGGATGGAGTTGTTTGGGCAAATGAAAAGAAGTTATGGGATTGAGCCAGAAATGGATCACTATCATTGTGTGGTGGATTTAATTGCTAGATATGGGCATCTTAAGGAAGCAGAGCAACTGATTGCCAGCATGCCTTTCCCACCAAATGCCCTCATATGGCGCAGTTTCCTTGAAGGCTGCAAGAGACAAAAAGCTGTAGAGGTTGAAGCAGAGGGATGTGTAAACTAGGAATCAGTCCAATGAATACATTCTCTCCATGACTGAGCTCTGGTGGGTTGATGATTTTGTTTTAGCCAACCCCATGTAGTTGGGATTAAGGCTTTGAGTGGATTTGAGTTCGGTTGATGATTTTCTTTGGAAGAGTTGTCTAAAGCTCACCACACAACAAAGAACACCAAACAGAGCAGAGGAATGACTCGGAGGTTGTCTTTTTTCCCACTCTTACTCTCTTTTTGCATTTCATAGACATTTCAACACATGTGGTGTTTCACGGGCATATGTTTTCATGTCAAGCCTCTGCACTCATCTTTGCTTGGACGGAACTAACAGCATCTTACCTTAGAGGTCGTGTATGCTACCATCGAATGTCGCCTTTTTACCACTAAAGTAAAATTTCAGTCAGCCCCTATCATCATTTGTCTAGTTCATGAAGTCATGAACCAAGCCTGACCTTCCTCAGGCTTCTGTCTGCTGGTAAAGGCATATTTCTTGGTCAGGTCACGAGCCTTCAAGATTCCATTAGACCTTCAGATATATTGGCGGTGTCCATGTTGTTCAAAGAGTCATTCAGGTATCCCACATGGAGCATGTGTTATTAAAGCCATTTGGTCCATTGATGTTGTTTTTATCAACAATGCTCTTACAGGCTTACGGAAAGCTTTCATGCCTAGGAGAAGTAAGCTTTCATGCAAATATTATTTTCACATAAGCACAAGGAAAGATTTGAATGCAGGTTCATTGATTGTGTTCTAAAGATGTTATGAGAAATGGGGGTTAGATGACAAATTATTATGCATGGAAGAACAAATGGAAAGGAAAATATAATGATGTATCTTTCTGGTTGTCAAATTCTGATATCTCTATGCTTTTGTGAAAGAGATATGTACATTGATGCAACAAACAATTGTTAGGAGAGTTTTGTTTTTATATTATTTTGCAATGCCGTGACTAAAGTATTTAGGAAGCAAGCAGAGTGGAGGAAATTGTATATCGTCGTATTGACTTATTATATGATTAATCTAAATGCTTTCACATTGATGGGATATGTAAGCATCTGATTTATAGGATGTAAACAGCTGATAGATAGAATGAATTTTAACTCTTGATGTGCTCTTACACTTCTAAACATGATCCATGAGACGATTTGTTTTTCATTGAACTATTTTATGTGTTGTTGAATTTTGTACTTGTAGTTCATTTTTTTCCATCTGATTTTTCTTCCCCTTTAAATGTGCACATTAATGATCCAGCTTATGTATATCTCATTGGAAGTTATTTTATGAGCATTCTAATATTGATTGTTGAGTTATAGCATTCTCTATATCTGATTGTTGTTATTTTGTAAGGCTGTTGGAATTCAACTCCTTGCCAGTAGAGTGTCCTAAAACTTTATGAAGAATTGAGCTTTTGGGATTGCTTATTTACAGAACATGCATGGGCAGTGTAATAATGATTTTTCAGGTTATCGTCTAATTACTGTGGCAAGTTGATCTATGCATTTGCATCAGGCACATTGGAGAATGGTATGAAACAGTGCATTGACTCGAAGCAGTTTTTCTTCACATTTTTCTTCCTCATCACTTGATTTTGAGTTAAGTTCCTAGGAAATGATTCTATTTTACTTTATTTTTTGGGCAGGTCTCCTAAAACAATTACATTGACCAAACCCTACTGCAACAAGATATGTGGACTATTTGATATCAGCTTTATGCATTGAACGATCTAGCCTTATCCCAGCCATTTAGGATTGGCTTTTACGGATTGAAGTACAATTCATTAGGTTTTATTTGTATCTCGAAAACACAAGGGCAACGAATATAAAAGATTTCACCTTCCCTTGTTTGGTTACAAAGGAAAATTGTAAGGAAAAAAAATTACAAGGAAAAATAGTTTTTTTTTTTTTTGTTTTGGGGCCGGGCTGGGAACTGGAAAAATATAAATTTTCATAGTATCCATTTTTATTTTTTCATTTAAAAATTTGAGGAAAGTGAGTAGGAAAATTTTATTGGGTCTTTACCCCAACCAGAACAGAACGTCTTTAGCTCTTCGTCTCTCTCACTTCTCAAACCAAATCAAAATCTCTCAGCCCCTCACCTCTATCCTGACAATGCAGCCACCTGTCATGAATAGTCTCAATTTTCTTCGACTTCAGATCAGTAGCTACCATCAATGGCATCTGATCGTCGATCACTGTCTCTAAATTCTGATGGGGTGACCCTTGACGTCTTTGTTTTCAATCAACTTCCACCTTCTCTTGTTGATAACTTCAAAATTCCAATTGGCGACATTTTCTCAATAAGTTCTGACCTGGTACATGCAGATCAATCATATTTCTCACTTGTTTCCATTATGCTGATAAATGTTCATTATAATGTTTTGTTTTGATACATCTATAGATCTGTTTTGTGGTTGGAATTATGCAACTATTGGCTTTCTTTTTCATTTTATAAGATTATTTTTTCTTTATTTCATGCAGTTTTATGGGAAATGAAGCAGTAGATTTAGGATTTATTTGTACAGTTTTAAGTTTTCTTTTATTTGAATTGGAAGCTTATGTTTTTGTATATTAAATCGTTAATTATTCAAAGGAAAAGCTTACTGTTATTATTTCTGTAATTCATATGGTTTGTAGATTTTCATTTATTTATTTTTAAATAAAACAATTTTTTTTTTTTTTTTTTTTGAGCAAATCTGTGTTTATATATGCATGCTATTATAAGGTGCAACTTACATAACTTTGTTGGCAGCCTATTTTTAGCCAATGTAGATAGATATTTTGGGAAATCGGCCGTTGGATTAGATAAGATGACCTATTTTTAGCCAATGTAGGATAGGTCTTTGGAGAAATTGATTGTTGGATTAAATACTAATCTTATGCATTTCATGCATGCCCCAAAATCACATTGATCCAACGGTTTTTCTCAAAATGTTATTGTGAAAAACTGCAACTGTGACTCTCATAATTTTTCAAGGTCGGTCTTTTGAGAAATTGACCGTTGGATCAATGTAAAAGGTGACTTTTAGTGGCAACATATAAAATGCGGCTAAAAGTATTGCCACTAAAAGTTCACTTTCTTGTAGTGAGTTGGGTAGTTGTGCTGTAGATACTTCAAGGGAGATTGGAGAGAATGGGTGTTTATAAATTTAGAAGGCATTTAACTCAAATTTTAGATAAGACATGGCTTTCAAATTGGTATATTTTCTTTTTCTTCCTTATTTCTTTGGTTTGGTTGGGTGGTATTCATACCACTAAAGAGCGGACGTCTTGCCACCTTAGCAAAACAAGAAAAGTAGGTATATTAGTTTTTAACTAAATGCAAATTATGATTTTTACTTCTAGTTATTTTGGCTTATAAGTTGTGCCTACTATTTCTTCTTCGTTTTTAAACTATCATTTTGCCTCTTGGACTTATCGAAGTTTGAGTTGGAGTTGTAATTGTTTAGAAGGAGTTGAGTTATTTTGGCATTGTTTCCTTATTTTCATCTCTGGTTCAATGTGGTTGCTACTTAATTGAATAATTGCATGTGGACTAAAGCAGCCATCAAATAACTAATATAATACACTGAAGAAAGACAATGTCTGTTCTGATGATTGGGCAGGTTTTATATGCAAAATTCTTTTTGTCTAACTTCAACCATATTCATATATCAGTAGTTTTGATTCTTGAGCCTTTCTGATGTTGATTATCTACACTTTTTGTATGCTTCCTTTTGTCCTTGATGGAGTGATAAAATTTCCGTTGGAAGTGAAGATGCAAATTGATACACTTAGGGATTTCAGATTGTTTGAACTTGCAGTTGAGACTAATACAAGCAGGCTTGTTTTTTGCATTCACTAGAATTTTTCCTTTTATTAATTAATTTTTTTTTTTTTTTTTTTTTTTTTTTTTTTTTTTTTTTT
>JAESVK010000627.1:642679-672436 GCA_017140935.1 Hamamelis virginiana
TTTTTTTTTTTTTTTTTTTTTTTTTTTTTTTTTTTTTTTTTTTTTTAGGAAGAACCACAGAGTACAAGGTAAACGCACACGCGCACACACAATACACACAGAGTACAGTCCACATACATAAACTTGTTTTTTCATTCACTAGAATTGTGTTGATAATTTTATAGATAGTCTCTCACAGAAAGGGTATATGTAGAAGAGCAATTTTATAGTGTGCCTTAATAGTGTGCTTCTGAAATATCTTCCTTAGTTGGTATGTCTGCCATGTTTCTCAACACACATGCCTGACTAGCACTTTTGTAGCCGGATGATGCACCACCCACCTAGTATCATTTTTCAAGATATATATATTAAAGAAATTTTACTTCTTTATTTTTTTCCTTCAGAATTTATCCAAATATTTATTAGGATGTTAATTAATGGAGGATTGCTTGCTTGTGGAGAAATTCTTCTAGTTTGGAGATGCTTTCTATATATTTACCTGAGCAATTTCTTGTGTTTTTTTGTCTGTAGGTTTATCAAACCCCTCATTGATCTTTTTTATTGCATGTTGATCTACATGATTTGTCAATTTGAAGTACATTTGACAAATAATTTTCTTATGGTTTTGGGAATAATTTAAAACGTACCGACTGTCAACATTAACAATGATTAAGGAGTAAATCATTGAAAGTGTGGAAGAAATGGAATTTAGGTCAACCTTGTATTAATAAATTAATACCAAATGGTGGCCAAGAGCAATCAGTGGGCAACCCTTTATGCAGCTTAAATTCATGCAAACAAGAGGGTAAGGAGGAGTGTGTATATATATATATACAGAAGCGCTAATATAAGGTGCACCTGATGCTTCTTGCATCAAGTGCCCTCTTGTAGTGTCATTTGCAGTGCAAATTTTAGAAAACTGACCGTTGGATTAGATACTTCAATCATGTATGTCATGCCTGCCAAAAATCACAGTGATCCAACGGTTGGTTTTTGAAATATGTAACTTCGAAAAACTGTGACTTTTTTATTCTTGAAAATGTTATCATTTTTTCACAGTCAGTTTTCTCATAAACCAACCGTTGGATCACTGTGATTTTTTGCAAGCATGACATACATCACTGGATTAAGATATATATATATATATATATATATATTGGAGTATCCTCTGAACATTTTGGATTATTTATTTGAGAATTAAGTTACACTTTTTTGACTTTGGATTAAGATATGATTAATGGACAGATGATTGAATTTATTTCTAGCACTAGCATAACCTTGTACTACTGCTAATTGCTAATATTATGTGTCTTTCACTTGCATTTTAAGCATAACCTTGTACTACTGATACTAAATATTCTTTTAGAGTTTGGCCATTTGGTAGGAAAAGAAGTTTGAGATGATTTTATGAAAGGGATGCATGTATCCCTTCAAATTAAGATTCTTTAATTAAACACCACTCCACAAATATTTAGATTGAAAACCTTATTATTGGTTGGGGGTTTGGGGGGGAAAAAAAATCACTCCTTTTGGGACAGGTTGCTCTAATTAACTTAACCCTAATGCGATTAAAGTACCCTATAGACTGAACCGGATTTAGGTCATCCATTTTATCCTAATAATTTTTCTAATCAAATTAGGTATATCCCAAATCTGTCCTAATAAAGGTGGGTCGATGCAAGTTAATTATTTGACTAACTCGGTTATAGGTAAAAACTAGCTAGTGACATTTTAAAAAATAAAAAATTCACAAATTTTACCGGAACATTATTTAAAAACTGATTGTTTGATTATTGTGATTTTTGGGGAACATGATCATAAATAATTCATCTAATCCAACAGTCAGTTTTTCAAAATATTATTTACATTTAGTCCTATAGAGGTCACTTTACGCAAAATTGCGTAAGGTGCACTTTATAATAGAAGCGCGCACACAAACACACACACACATATATATAGTGAAATGATCTAGTCATCTATAACCGACTTTAACTAAAATTAGCTAAGAAATCCAAGTCTTTAGATTTCTTTTCACATTAAATCACATTCTTAGATGATTTTATTAAAGTCAGCTATAGCCGACTACATCATTACTCTCTCTCTCTCTCTCTCTCTCTCTCTCTATATATATATATATATATGAAAATGATATTGTGCATACATGAAAGATTGCATGCATTTACCAAAACTGTATATTCACAAAATATATTTTTTTTCCCTACCAAATTTCATTCAGGTTTTCAACCATCTCCTTACTCTAACTAGCTAATAAAAAAGGGAGCCATTTTTATGAGAAAAATGTTATAGTACCAGATACGTACTTTAACTAGAAATTAAAAATCATCCTGATGTGTCCTGCTTTGAGTGATATATGAAAAAAATTGAATTGATTTGAGAGGAGGCACCTCATCACTCAAAGTAAAAATAATATATATATACAGATAATTAATTGCATGTCAAGTTTGTGGAAAGTAGAAGCCAAAACAACATAAAACAAATTCTCCAAAGAAATAGCCTAGCAAGCTACCACTCCCCACTCCTCTGCAAGACCATTGGGGAAGTGACTTTGAGAATATCCAATGTGGGATCAGGAGGAAAAGAAGCTCAAGTGGGTGAAAACAAATCAGAAGAAATTCTGTCCCATGCATGTGCTGATGTGTTTTTAGGTAGATCAAAGCTAGCTAGTTCTTGATTTTATGGGAACAAACCCTTTAATTTTAACTTTTAGCCACCGCCCAAGTGTGTCAATTTACACCTAAGGTGACTAGGCTGTCTACATTGAAAAACCTTGTCATTGGTCTACAGAGGGAGAGATCTAGAGCTTCAATAGTGATGGGATCAGCCATGTTATGTGAGTGCTTTAAGGTAATGGGAGACCCGTAAGCATTCAGGAGATTCTCATCCATTTGGGATAGAATACAAAACAGTATTAAGGAATTAAAAGTTCATTCTATATCCCTTCTTAGATTTTCTTTTCTTTTTTCTTGACTAGCTAGCTCGTCTGATCAGCTATTTTAAAAAATTGATTATGAAAAATGATGAAATACTATCACAATCAATTTTTTGATAAATCAATCATTGAATTAATATAATTTTTAGCATGCATGATATATATAAGCAGAACATCTAATACAATATCGATTTTTAAAAATACATGTCTCACATTGGACAAACATGTTAGGGAGAAAGAAAAGAAAGACTGAAAAATGAGGTAAAATAGAATTGTACGTTCCAATCTGAATGCCATGGAAGTATTTATTCTTAAAGAACCTTTTATTATGATTAGGGCTGCAAATGAGACGAGCTGAACCGAGTTTTGGGTTGCTCAAGCTTGGTTTATTCAAAAGCTTGATTATTTTAATTCGAGCCCAGCTCGAGTCTAAGCTAAATGAGCCGAGCTTTTGTATTTTTGAGCTTGGTTCAATTCGTTTATTATTGAGCTTGTTCGCGAACTGTTCACGAACGGCTTGATTAATTTGCAACCCTAAACTATAATAAGAGAAAGTTAAAAATTAATGTTGAAATTAAACTTAAAAAATGGTTACTATATACTAGGTTTATATTGGAAATAAAATAATTTAAGCCCAAAAAATAAAGCCATGAATATATTAAGCTTACTCAAGCCTAAGTGATAAATTTTTTATGAGTCTAAAAACAAGATTATTCATGAGCTTGTTCATGAGCCTACTAACGCGTTCACGAACACAAATGAGCCGAGCCTAGGTGTGCTTGAGCTTGACTTGTTTATTAAATGAGCCTAAATTTTAGGCTTGAGCTTGGCTTGTTTACTAAACAAACAAATATATCCGAACAAGCTCTTATAAAACATATTTGCGAGTAGTTCACGAATGGCTTCGTTCATTTGTAGCCCTAATCTTGACAGGGTTAATGTATTTTAATATATAAGAATGATTAAAATATTAAAGATATTTGAGAAAATTAAGTTGGATGTATTATTAAAAAAAAATAAATTTTTTTAAATTTTATAAGGAAAGTAGAAAGCCAAGTGGAATCAATTTTTTAAATAAAAAATAATAATCAAGATGAGATAGGGGGAAATTAGATGGGACCCACAATTTAAATAAAAAGGAAATTTGGATTATGAAAGGAGAAATAAACTTAGATGTGAAATAAATAAAGAATATATCTTGAAAACCTAACTTTCGTTAGACTAATGTTTAATTATAATGTCATATCATTTTAAATTAGGGCCAAAATAATCAATAACAGTGAAGAAGATGAAAGAATTAAGAAATAAAAAATAATGAAGGAGGGAAGAAATATAAATGATGTCTTATTGCACTTTATATAAATGGAGAGTTCTTTTCTAATAGGTATTTATACATACGAGCTTATGTGAGGATTGAGGTTTTTAATCAATATGGGATAAGAATTTTGAAAAACTAACCGTTAAATTAGATATTCTTTTTATGAATGTCATGCATGCCAAAAAATATAGTAATTTGACAATGAATGCCTAAAATACGTACAGACTAAGAAAAATTGTAACAGTATCCAACGGTAAAAACTGTCATAATTTTTTTTTTTTTAATAGTATGTAGTTTAAAACTAACCATCAGATCACTATAATTTTTGGCATGTATAATATTCATAAATAGAATATTTAATTCCATAATTAGATTTTCAAAATTCCACATTGACTAAATATTCAAGTTCTCAAATAAAATTATACATACATGTACATAACCAATAGCAAATTACTCCTAGTATAGAATATATGCTTAAAAACAAAAGTGTAGCTCAATCAAGACAACAACAGTACAAATATTAATTGCAGAGTCATGTTTTGTCCACTTTCTCATCTCCCTATTGGAGAAAAAGTTCGGTAGCACGGTGGTACCACAAGTCATAAAAATGACCAAAAATAAGAGAGAGATGTGGTTAAAAGAAAGAGGAAGCTTTGCTCATTTATTAAAATTAAATGACGTGGAGACACCGAAGATTTTCTCCTCATCTCATTGCTCATGGCTATAAATAGGAGCATTTGAGAAGCAAACTTCAATTCATTAATAGATTAATTAGAAACAATTGATTAGCAGCGCGTTGAATGGGTAATCAAAGTACAAGAAGAGTACTGTTGGTAGTTATTTTCTTGACACTCATAACCAATTTGCAGGCACGTGTTCCCATGCAGAAGATGGAGAGGAGTAAGGCGTATCGTCTTTTGGGTGAATTAGGAGGGTACGATCAATTAAAACTGGAGCACTATCGAAGGCTTTCAAACCAGGATGAGCCTGAGAGATTGTCACCCAGCGGACCAGATCATCACCACCACTCTCTTACACCATCAATTCCCTAGCCATTATATATATATATATATATATAGATATATATATTTCTCTCTCTCTCTCTCTCTCTCTCTCTCTCTCTCTCTCTGTAGGGTACGTGTGTTTAATTTGTATCATGTTGTCTTGCCTTAATTTCATCTAAAAATACTGTTTCTGTCCCAAGAAAATGTGCCACCAAATAAACGAGTGTAAGATCGAACAAAGCTAGAACGAGTTAAAGGACTAGCATGTCAACGTTGTACTGAAAGTGCCTTGTTTTAGTAAACTGAAGCAGTGTCTTTATTAACTTTAGTTATTTCATAAAGGGAGATGATAATGGCACTCCTGCCTGCCATTCCCTTTCTGAGCTCTCATTCACATTAAAATATATATATATTATATTATGTGTAGGATTAGTTGCAGAATATATTTTAAAAAATCAATCGTTCGATAAAATACTCATATTATGAATATCATGTCAACCAAAAATTACGGTAATCTAATGATCGATTATTGAAAAAACTGACTCATGCATATATAATATTAATTGAAAGCTCCTAATTAGTGAGACCTACATACATGCTCGCTTGAGAGAGAGAGAAGAGAGAGAGAGATTTGGTAGTCCAATGGTGATGATGGACATTTTATGGGAGTGGTCTGAATTAAGTAAAGGCACACCTATAAAATTCCACGCAACAGCATTACTGGGAGATGTCAAGGTATGCGTAACAGGAATTTGTGTTCCCATTGAGCCTAGCTAGCTTCCATGATCAAATGACAATGCAAGAAACGTTCAACAGCTTTATTAAAAAATAATAAAATAAGATAACTATAGAGACAGCTTGGTGTTCCTTCAATATTCCATCAACTCTAACCTCTCTACCTTGCTTAACCTAAAAACTGTTATCTAGCTGCAATCTTGCATGGTACAAGCAAGAGCGTCGATGCTCGTCTTACACCTGGCCTCTTGTCATGGGCCTCTCACCATGAATAATAAGCCGGATTGATAGCTAAATAAGCTAGCCATTTATGTTCTTGGGCGAGAGCTCTTAGGTAAAAAGGAATCAGCATTGGATACAGGCCTGGCAAGATAAGCTAGAGTTTCAATTCATCGATCTGACAAATAATGAAATCCTTTAATTTGCATCATTCTCAACCAAATACACTGTCCGGCTCCATTATATTCACTCTGATAAAGACACTTGCATGGTTAAAGCTAGACATTGCCCCTCTCCTTGGAGGCCTTGGCTTGGATCGAGCTTTAGTTTTGCAAATTGACAACTTACAATTATTGAAATGCAATTTTCCTCTCATTTCACCACCCATTGTATTGTTTTACACTCTTCAAATTAAGAATTATAAATTGATCCTCATCAGGAAGCCACCATTGAACTCAGGGGCGGAGCTACGTTTGGGCTGGGGAGGGCTATAGCCCGCCCCACACTTGCCATTTTTTTTTATAGTATTCTTAATTTTAAATGCCAGTTCATAAAATTGACCGTTGGATTTGATGCTCCTCTTCTGTATGTCACGCCTGCAAAAAATCATAGTGATCCGATGGTTGGTTTTTGAAAAATGTCATTGTGAAAATATACAATTTATTTGTTCTTCAAATTATCACCATTTTTTTAACGCCAGTTTTTTCAAAAACCAACCGTCGGATCACTATAATTTTTTGTAGGTATGACATACAGAAGAGGGGCATCTAATTCAATAATTAGTTTTACAATATGTCATCTAAAATTAGCCATATATAGGCGACCTAACGCAAAATTGCGTCAGGCCAGCCTAATAATAGCATTACTATATATATATATATGTGTGTGTGTGTGTGTGTGTGTGTGTGTGTGAGATTGTATGTGTTTGGTGCTTATTCATTATTTATCCCAGCCCAGCGTAATACTAAATCCTGGCACCGCCCTTGATTGAACTTGTAGAGAAAACCACAAAACCATGATAGCAAAGAAAAGAAAAATAAAGCAGAAATCACAAGCACACACAAGACACGATTTACGTGGTTCGACAAGATTCTCTACCTCCATGATAGTAGAGAAATTCCTTCCACTAAACAGTAAAAAATTAACCAGGCTTACAAGTATTTCTCTCTACTCTCCAACACAAATAAGAAAAATCCCCAAGTCAGTTAAGGGGGCGGGCTTCACCCACACCACTCCAAGACCCACATAGTACCAACACAGAATAAAAGGTACATGCACAACAAAACTTCTCAATATATATATATATATATATATATTTCCTAAAAGAAAAGAAGCAAATAGCCATCACAGAATGGAAGGCATTCCAACTAGGTTGACACGCCTACCATTCACAATCATTTGCCATTAGCTCCAAACTTTATTAAGAAAGAAATAAAAAGGAATAATTACAAATCAAAAGAGGAAAAAAAAAAATAGGACTTACTCCTAAAAAATTGGTCTTAGAGGAGCTTATAAATGCCTCAAGCCAGTTGACATTCGAATAAAATCTAAGGAATAAATCTATAATTAGGAAGTCCTGAAAGATCTCTTTCTAAATCAGATTTAAGAAAACCTGGGTCTAAATTCCACCAAGTAAGATAAGTTAAGTAAATAGCCTTATTAGTAACTTTATCAGCAACCATATTTTCCTCTCTGAAGATATGAGAAACAACTACTCTCATTTGGGATAAAAGGAGAAAATAATTTTGCCATTTAGCAACAAGAAGCTAAGGGAGTTGAAGATTTCTGTTGAGGATACCAGATGCTACCACTAAAGAATCACTTTCAATCCAAATACTGTGCCAGCCTTTTTCCCATGCATAGTTAACAGCAATGATGATACTCATAATTTTACCATACAAGGGATTATGAATCCCAATATTGCATCTAAAAATACCTTTGACAAAGCCCCTGTGATTACGAAACACATCCCCACTAACAGAGGAGCCTAGACAACCTTTCGAAAATCCGTCAATATTAATTTTGACCCAACCAGGAGGAAGAAGCCAAAATACTAGAATAAATTTAGGAGCTTTTCTAGGATGCCATTAATGTGAAAAAATCTCAAAATCTCCAAGTCCGGAATAGAAGAGCCCATATGAGATGTTACCAGCACGATACCTTCTTTAACCTAATTATGAACTAGAGCTTTAGCTTTACTAAGGGTAACCAAATTCCCATCAAATTTAGCTGCGCTTCTAACATGCCAAATATATCACCCATAGAACATTCATTCTCGCAATAAGCCAAATATCATAAAATTGAGGGCTAAAAGAATGGGAAAGAAGATTTAACAGAGAGACCTGTAAACTTTGACCTTGAGTATAAGAGATATGAAAAACATCATGCATCCAAGACCAAATTGCAGAAGCAAAATGACACTGGAAAAAGAGATGCAATAAAGATTCATCAAAAGAGGGCCGTTCACATAAACTACAGTAAGAAACCATAGGAAAACCTCTTAGCTGTAAAATATTTTTCGTGGGAAGACGGTTATGAAATATCCGAATGAAGAGAATTGATCTTCTAGGATGAATGAATTTTTTCCATATAATCTTTCCCCACAGCATAGGAGCATGCTTAGCTTTAAAGAAATTATAGACATCTTTAAACGAAAGAGATCCAGTAACTTAATGTTTCCAAATAAACTTATCTGGACAAGGATGCATAGGAAGGAAAATAGAATGTACCTCATTAGATAGTCGGGAGCAGCCATCTAAAGAAGATGTACCTCATTAGATAGTTGGGAGCAGCTAGCTAAAGAAAAAGGTAAAGTCCATTTCTGATTTGAAATTATCTAATCCACTGTAGCTGCCAAATCTAAAGAAGAAGATCTGTGAATCAGCTGAATAATAGGGCCAGAAGGAAGCCAACAGTCCTGTAACAAATTAACTTTGTTTCTTATTCCCATAATCCAAAAAGAGTGGCTTCTAATAATATGAAAAGCCTTCTTCAATCCATGCCAAATAGACGAAGAGAAATAAGCAGATGATGCTGAAAAAGTAGATACTTTAAATCGGCATCTAAGAAAAACACCCCAAGTAGAATCCGAATAAAGAATAATTCAACCAAGTTTGAGTGCATCGGCTTGATTAAGAACTGAAATGTTCCGAACTCCCATACCCCCTTCTTCTGTGGGAGAACAAACTTTATCCCAAGCAATAGACTCCAACTTCCTTTAAGTAGCTTTACCAGACCACACAAAGTTCCTCATCCACATTTAGATGGACTTAATGAGATAAGCAAGCCATTTATAAATAGACATTGAATAAAGAACCATTGGATGAATAACTACTTTAATCAATTGTAATCTACCAGCAATAGCCAAACTTGCCTTGCCAACTGTCCAGTTTTGATTTAATTCTATCAGCCAAAGGTTTATAATGAATTTTCTTAGGTTTATCATTGAAAAGAGGAATCCCAAGATAAGTAAAAGATAAAGTTTCAACCTGCAAACTTGTAGCATAAACCAAAGAAGAAGATCTATAAACAACAGACTTTCCAATAATAAGCTTTCACTTGGCCTCGTTAATAATCTGCCCTGAGTTAATCTCATAAACATAAAAGAATTTCAACACATTGGTAACACAACTGAGCTTTCCTTTACAAAAAATGAGAATATCATATGCATATAGAAGATGAGTATCTACTAATAACCTCTTCTGTAAGACAGAATTGCAAAGGAGAGAGATGATCTTCTTGTCTAACCCCCTCTGAACAAGAGAAGTGTCCAATAGGAGAGCCATTAAATTTAATAGATAATCTAGCAGAGTGCAAACTGACGTGAATCCAACCCAAGAACTGAGAGCAAACACTACAAGAAAAATTGCTTTTTACGGCGTTTAAAAAACGCCGTAAATAACTATTTACGGCGTTTTTTAAACGCCGTAAAAAACGCCGTCTACAGCGATGCCGTAAATGCACCATGTTTTTACGGCGTTTGAAAAACGCCGTAAAAAATATTATTTACGGCGTTTAATAAACGCCGTAAATAAGTTTGCCCTTTGCCGCTAAAATTTACCGGGAAAAATTCGCGCCCTTTTTAACCAGCATTTATCACTTTTTACGGCGTTTGAAAAACGCCGTGAATAATAGTTTTTACGGCGTTTTTCAATCTATTCAACAAACCATGCAAAGTCTATGAAAATACCATGAAAATTCTACTATGAAAGGTCATAAGCCTCAAAAAAATTATAAAGGACCCTAACTTTACATCAAAGAAGCAAAAATTATATATTAAACAGTATGACAAGGATTCTAACAGAACCATAAAGAAAGGAGAGGAAAAAAAAAATCTATAACAAAAAGAACTAAAAATAATTTATAAAAAACCACAAACAATTCCAAAAAAAAAAAAAAGGCATCCTATTTGTCTAAAAGCACCCATGCTGAACAAATTACATCTGTTATACTATTGATTAAAATTAGAAAAGAATAGGAGAAATATTTTAAATGAAATTATAAAATAAAAAGGTTTATTCCATTCAATTTCAGTCCATGGTTTTGATGTAACAGGGTCATTTCTAATGCACAAATCTAAGGGATCAGAGCTCAGAAAACTAATCTAAGCTGAGTGCCTGAGTGGAGAGAAGAAAAGAAAAAATGGATGATCCTCCTACAATAAATTATAATTATACTGATACATTACTTATAGGCCAATATTTTAATAAACGATGGTAAGCAGAATATATACCAACTTTCTTATAACAGAAGTTATATCACCTTAAGAAGAAATAAAATACAACTTTAACAACTTATAGAAATAAAATCTTATCCCTACAAAAAGCACATATCTTGCTGATGATATCTTGAAATTATTTCATAATCGTACAGAAAAAGAACCATAAAAAGAATCCCAAACTGCTACCAAAAGAATCCAACAAGTAATATGTAGGAAACCCAGCCACAATCTTTAATCATTGTACTTCAAAAGAATAAACTCAATAGTCAAGACATTGGGAAGAGTAAGCAAATAAGCAATTCCTTGTGAAAGCTATGACAACCAGCAGCCCTGTTTCCATAACTCTAACCCCATTAATAAACCCTAACCCTGTTTCAAACCCTGGTTTTAATCACAACCAGCAGCCCCTATTTTCCATATTTTTCAAACCTTAGCCCTACTTCCATAACTCTAACCCCATTAATATACCATATTTTTCAATTCCTCATTTCAGATACTCTGATTCTGCTTCTAATTTATTATAAAAATCAAAATTGTGATAATATACAATGATTAAGAAAATGAATACCTGTTATTCAACAAATTTTAGACTCTCGCAGCATGAAATGCGACACCTCAGGCCCTCCTACACTCGCCAGCTGGCTCTCTCCACTCGGCTGAGACCGGTCAGAGAAATGGCGGTCAGCGTATACCACCACTCTGAAGTTGTTGCAGGAGGGAAGGAAATGGCAGCTGAGGGGATCACGGTTACCCTTGCTAGGGTTTGGCTAAAAGAGAATGGAGAGTGGGAGTTGTGACTTGAGAGAGAAAGCTACGTGAGAGAGAGAGAGAGAGAATAGCGGGTGAATGGCGGCAAGCTTTCATGGGCCGGTGAACTGCAGCAAGCTTCCATGGCCGGTGAACGGCGGGCGAACGGCGGGCGAACGACGGCGAGCTGAGATCGAGAAAAAGACAGAGCGTAGCTTTTCGAGGGAGACTAAATTAGGGCGCGAGGAAATGAACAGGCCGCGGGGAAAATCTAAGGCAAAATGGGAAATCTAATGAGGACTTTTTACGGCAGTTGTAAAACGCCGTAAATACATAAACCTTTTTAAGGCGTTTATTAAACGCCGTTAATACATAAATCTTTTTAAGGCGTTTATTAAACGCCGTTAATAATCATAATTTTTTACGGCATTTAAAAAACGCCGTAAATAAAAATTCTTATATTTTTTACGGTGTTTATCAAACGCCGTAAATAAAAATGCTTTATTTTTCACAGCATTTAAAAAACGCCGAGAATAAAAATAATGTTTTACAAACACCGAAAATACCTATACTTTTTACGGCATTTAAAAAACGCCGTGAATGCATTTTGTTAAAACCACGGGATGGAAAAACTAGGGCGCGGGGAAAAGAAAAGAAAATGAGGGAAGGGAAATTTTGTGCAGACTTTTTACGGCGTTTAATAAACGCTGAGAATACTAGGACGTTTTTACGGCATTTAAAAAACGCCGTGAATGCATATTGTTAAAACCACGGGCTGGCAAAAAACTAGGGCGCGGGGAAAAGAAAAGAAAAGGAGGGGAAGGGAAATTTTGTGCAGACTTTTTACGGCGTTTAATAAACGCCGTTAATACTAAGACTTTTTACGGCGTTTATTAAACGCCGTTAATACTAGGACTTTTTACGGCTTTTAATAAACGCCGAGAATACAAGGACTTTTTTAAGGCGTTTAATAAACGCCGTAAATACTAATGCTTTTGCGACTTCTATTAAAAAACACGGGAAGCTTGACTTTTTAACCACTTTTTACGGCGTTATATATAAACGCCGTAAAAAAAACGCCGTAAATAAACCTTTTTGTTGTAGTGAAAAGCCAAAAGAGTAAAGAACCTCCCGAAGGAAATCTCATTCAAAAGTACCAAAAGCCTTCGTGATGTCAATCTTCAAACCAATATTACCACCAAAAGATTTCAAATCCAATAAATTAATACATTCACTAGCAAGACATATATTATCCGGAATAACTCTACCTTTAATGAAAGCACTTTGCTCAGAGGAAATAATTTTTGGAGCAATTGAGCTAAGCCTGTCAGCAATAATTTTGAACAAAAATTTTGCAACAACAATAGGTCTATAAGCATCCAAAGAATGAGCTGAAGATGTTTTAGGCACCAGAGTAATAAAAATAGAGTTCAAGTTGTGAAGAAGCAAGCCTAATGAAAAAAACTGAGATACAACAACAACCAAATCATCATAAATAATATCTCAGCAAACTTGAAAAAATTTGCCCCCAAAACCGCCAGGGCTAGGAGAACTAGACACATCTATATCAAAAACAGTAGATTTAATTTCCAAGGGAGAGGGCATAGCAGTCAACATGGCGTTATCTTCCTGAGAAACCAAATTTGGAATAATACCACCAACCCATTCTTTATCCACTTAGTGTGGAGAAAAAGAAAAAGAGATTGGTAATAATCCAAAATATGAATTGAAATATCATTGTGAGACTCCCGAATCCAAGTGCCATCATTAAGAAAAAAGATGTAGTTTCTAAAGTTTTTAATTTGAACCGCCATGTGAAAAAAAACTAGTATTTCTATCACCTTTAGTTAGCCAAAAGATTTTAGCTTTATCCCTCCAAAAAGCCTTTTGAACTTTTAAAGCTTTAATGACTTATGTTCTAGCCTGACTCTCTAGAATATAGCGACGATTAGAGAATCCAGATAAAGAGTTTTCCTGTTGAATACTTTCCAAAGTTGAAAAAGCTTTATTAACTCGAGAGTGAATATTTCCAAAAACATCTTTATTCTAAGCCATAATAACAGACTTTATATGTTTTAACTTTTGCACCATTAAAAACATAGGATACCCATAAACAGCAAAATAGATCCAATTAGATTTTACCAATTCCAAAAAAGATGTATGAGAAGTCTAAACATTCAGAAACTTAAATGGAATAAGGCCCTGTGGAGAGAACTTTTCAATAGTAAAAACCAAAGGACTGTGGTCAGAACAAACTCTAGGTAAAGAAAGGTAAGAAGTAAAGAAAGGTAAGAAGTAACAGGCCAAAAAGAAAACCAATCATCATATACAAGGCTTCTATCTAACTTCATCTCAATATGCCGCCTACCATTAGTTCATGAATAATTTGATCCAATGTTGTATTTAAAGAAGATTGCAAACATCAATAAAGACTTGAAATTCCTCACAAGAAATTTTATTCGGTAAAATACCACCCTGCTTTTCATGAGCACCCAAAATAGCATTAAAGTCCCCAATAACTTGCCAAGGGCCACTCTAAGAAGATCTAATGAGAGAAAGATCATTCCAGAGAAATCTTCTACCAACTATAGTGGTACAAGCATAACAAAAGAGTGATAAACCAACACATTATCAACCAAAAGACTAACAATTATTTGTTGGGCAGAAATAGAAACCAAAGCAGCCTCTGGAACAGAAGGAAAAACACATGAAGAGGGATAAGAAGCCTCCCTATCATTCACAGCCACCAAATATAATCTCAAAGAGGATATAAAAATAGGATTAATTCTATCAAAAGAAACCATCGGCTCAGCAATACAAACCAAAGAAGGTTTAAATTTTCTAACAAAATTTTTAAGAACTCTTTGGGTAGGGGAATTAGAAATACCCCAAGCATTCCAATAAATAGCCTTCATTGCTTAGGAATAGAAGTAGAAACCTTATCTCTTGTTTGGTAACCATCCACCCTGAGGTTGCCAGTTGCTTTTTTAACTTATTATTTTGAGACTTAGAGAGAACAAGCGGAAATACATCTTCTGCATTCAAAGACTCAGGATTCTCATTGAAAGGGAGAACAATCTGAATTCTATCAATGGGAAGTTGAGACTGACCTAGAAAGCCAGTAGAATTATCATCATCAGAGCCAGACAAATAACCCCAAGTCTTCCTAGAAGTAGAGGAGTCACTAACATGAGAAATACTGCAAACAAAAGTAGGTGAAGAATCCCCAGAACCACTCCCTACTGCTTTGACTTTTGTTGATCCATAATCAACAGAGTGATGGGATGCTTCTTTAATAACATCCTCAGTGAAAAAATCTGAAGGCTTGTCTTTATTATCAATAAATTGACCAAGAACACCAACAAAACCCTCAACATCTCCTACAAGATTATTAGGTTGAAAAGATTAAGGCAAAGAATGATCCTAAACACTTTCTTCAACAACAAAATTAGCATCTTTAGATATGCACTATGATCCAACACAGTAGGTGTGTTAAGAAGTGGATTTTTTTGGCTTATAAACCAATTTAGTTTTTTTAAACTGATCATCAACATTTTTTCCTTGATTGCATTGACGTAACGACATTGAGATAAGCTATGCCCAATAGCACGACAATGAGAACAAAATTGAGGCAGATTTTCATATTTTCATATATATAAACCATCATGGGCGACTCTTGAAGAGTGATCAATCTTCTGCCCTTTCATTCATAGAGAAATGCAAAAGGTACTTGTGAGTTAAAAACTTCCATCCTTCCACCATTTTCTTTCTTCCTTATGTGAGGATTTCTGTTGAATTCATATTGCAAGATTTCTAGAGATCGACTTCAATTCCAAGTTATAAGAGCTTAACTATGTTGGGGAGATCGAGGGAGTCCAAAATCCAAAAAAACAGGCTCAATATACAAATCTAAAACTCATACCCACATAAAAGGCTGGCTTAAGCCATTAGTGGTGAGAACTATTCATTGTATATTAAGCCAACCCCTTTTCTATTTGTATATCAGTGCATATATATCATCTTCAATTTATATTCTCTAATAGTCCCAGCAGTGACATTCTTTGATAGCAATAATGCAATGAATTCAAAATTCAGATTTCAGAGACTCTGACATTAGATCAGAAATTGAGCGTTAATTAAGCAAATATCAGAAAGAGATCATATAATTAATTTTCGAGAACATGCAACCGGTTTTGATAGCTAGTATGAAAATAGGTGCATAATAAATAAATAAATAAATAAGTACCAAGGTTATGTTGTCATTCCATAGTTAATTTGAAATGCATGTTTAGAATTTTTGGAAATATTTCGACAATTGCTCGCAATATTCAACATATTCACAAATTAATGATTCTTGGATTATTGAAGTACACACTATACCACACATATGTAGTTTCATTTGTTCAATAAAAAGCGGGAATAAGTAAATTTAGGGAACAATTCAAGAATTTTGTCACAATGATATGATTGTGATAAAATATTGTTTTTAGTAATAGGTGTTAAGTTTCCAATCTAAAAACCTAAACTTGTAGGTGGAGGGCCCAATACAGGTATATGAAGTTATAGCGTGCAAGCCTTTCATTTAGGTGATGTGGGACAGAATAGATTTCATTCTTCTACTCTCCCTCTTGCGTGCATGCTCATTTGGGTCTTATCACGTGGATAACCAATGCTCTGATACTATGTTAAGTTTCCATATTTGACCGACCCAAACGAGCTTGCACTTGAGGGGGAGTGTTGAAGAATAGAATTCACTCTGTCCCACATTGTCTAAATAGAAAGCTTGCTATAGCTTCATATACCTATATTGAGCCCTCCACCTATAAGTTTAGGCTTTTAGGTAGGATTGGAAACTTAACAATTGGCAACGTACCATGGAGAAATTCGCGTCTTAATTAAATATGTACTTATGTTTGTTTCTCATTTACTGAAAATTTTCATGTCTTCAACCTGCAAGAGAGAATTAGGACCATGGCATGCACATGTGCTTCAATCCTTATTGATGACAAGTTTTTTCATCTTTCTTTTCCTAATTTTATTTTTTAAAGGTTTCTGGTATATCCATATACAATTATACATGTTTCCACATGAACCTCACTACTGTAAATCTACAATATGGTCACTGCCTTACGTGGAGCCACGCGGTTTCTGTTAAAGAAAAAAAGGTAGCTGCATTACTATGTCCAAAATTAATTTATGGACCACCTGTATATAAAATTTGCCGCCGCCAGTGCATTATAGATATTGCTTTTGATTATATATATATATATAAATCATAATATCTTAAATGGAAGTTTTTGAGGGGATGGAAACCTAGTTAAGGACTAAATTAAGATGGTGCCCCATTTAGCTTTAAGAGAGGAATAAAATAAGCTTTCCACACGAGGCTAGGGAAATCCTATTTCCCTTGTACACATTGGTTGTCATACACAAAAATATTAGTAAAATAAAACTGCATGTAAAGTGTCAAGGATCTATGACTCTGACTTCAACAATTATGAAGAAATAAGACACGTAAAATATGAAAAAGAAATCGATGCCACAATTGGAGGTTGAAAGGTAAATTGTCCATTTGCAACTGCTGTGAGCAACAACTGGTCAACTGCCATAGAAATTAACAAATCAACCATTAATTAGGAAAGTTTTAGAATATGGGATTTTTATTGGGTTTTCATTCCCTATGCCTTGCTGATCATTATATATATATATATATATATATATATATATATATATATATATATGTTGATTTATTTATGGAAACTAGCTAGATCATGAACATGACATTTGGAAACAATAATTCTATACCACCCGACACTTTAATCCAAAATTAAAAACCACCCTGATGTGTTGTGGTTTGAGTGATGTGTAAAAAAGAGGGAAACAGTTTTAAAAGAGAGACCTCACCACTCAAAGCATGACACATCAAGATGGTTTTTAATTTCGGATTAAAGTGTTTGGTGTTATAGTATTTTTCATTCGGAAATATGAGTTGAAAATTTGGTTATACTTTGGGAGTTTTTCTTTGTGTAAAAATAAAAGATTGTAGAATATTTTGCCAAAATAAAATTCTAATCATGGACATACAGCAAAACAAAACCTTTAAACTACAACATTTAGAGAACCATATTGTTAGAATATATTGGTCATTTCTTCAATAAGTGATGCTATGAAAGCTATTATTTTCATATTTGGTGCTCCCAAAGGTCTAACCCTATAGAGTTTGGAGGCTAGGAATGCTATGAAAGCTATTAATTTGAACAAAACCCCTAATTAATTGTTGTGACGTATCATCAATTTTCTTTTTCATTTCAACAAAATGACCGCCATCATATCATTAATTTCAAAAAATGCGCCTTTCTGCATCCGATCTGTACGTTAGTATGAGTTTGTTTTTAGTACAAATCCTAATTGGTAAGAAAATTATTCCCTATCTACTTGAGTGCTCTGTCTATAGATCAACAATATGTATTCTATCACCATCAAGGAATTTTTTGAAGGATAAGAACCGAAAATTAGTTAGATTTAGTGTCATTATTGTATATGTTTATCTTTTGACGTGGATAGGATATGGCTAATGCCTCTATCAATTTTAATCTTGGTCACTTGTAAAAGTTTACTGCCTTTAAAATAAAAGGATAGTTGCACACCCAAAAAAAAAAAAAAAAAAAAAAAAAGGATACAGAAGCTAGGTTAATTGGATATATAATCATATTTAACATGAATCCAACCAACAAATCAAAACTTTTAGGATATACTTATTTTTTCTCTACCATGTGGAATGAGACTCATCCAACATCCTGTGTCGGGTGAGATTTAATAGAAAAGAAGATTGATAGAAAGATGATGAGTCTTGTATAATTTGTCGTATGTGCTCATGCATGTTTATATAGTATCTCTATGTTTGCTAGTTTCCTCGTCTTAATTAAATACTTTTGTCGCTGCCACCCAAGTTCGACAGCTAACTGGGCGGTGACATTTCACGAGAGAGAGAGAGAGAGAGAGAGAGAGAGAGAGGATGGATGGCATCAAAGGTAATGGGGGACCATAAAAACAATGAGAACTCCATTTTATGTAGAGGACAATTATCTGTGTTGGAAGAATTTGTCTGGTTACTATAAAACAGACAAATTACATGTTCTTAATTTCCACTAGCACTCCCCTCTTTCCATTACATTATTGGCTCCTTTTTATCCTTATAAATAGGAGTATAATTATCCTTAATTATTACCATGCAATCCACTTCATTCCTCTCCAGTAGTTCAAGCCATTAGCCTCGATCCATTTTGCTCTTGATCAATCACTGCATCTGCATGGCTAATTCAACTGCCTCCTCACAAGTGTCATTATTGTTCTTAATCATTTTCTTGGCACTCTTCATGAGTACTACTACTTCCCATGCACGTAATCTTGCCATGAAATCTCCGGCCATGCAGACAAATATTGACAGCAACTATCTTTTACGTAAGTTCTTCAATCCCTCGGAACTCGAGTATTATCGACGAAGGTCACTCGATGCAATAGATGATAGAGTCTCACCAAGTGGACCGGATCGTCAGCATCACTCTGAACCATCATCGTAGATATATCAAACTAGCATGGGAGTGTTGCAGTGCAGAAATATATGCATGGCTCTGCCCTATATGAATAAATCTTTTGGAGTTTTCTTTTATAACCTTTTGCTTGAAAACTACTCTATGGCTGGATAATGTATAAGACACCCAAAAATGCAATTCAATCGATCACCTAGTTTAATCACCCTTTATTTTTCCCTGTGAGGTATTCTTCCATTAATTATTGGAGTAAGTACGTATATAAGACCCATGCCCATGATTGGGACCTAACTTCAATTATGGAAGGAGATGTCATGTGTTGAAAAATGGAGAGTAGTTTAACAGGTAGTTGAATATAAAGCATTTTTTATAAGATCTTTTTTTTTAATCTTGTTGTTTAAACTTGGTTTATCTCAGAAACAACAGACACTGCATCTAAAAACAGATTGTGATTTTTTACAGACATAACATTTCATAAAAGGAGAATCTAAGCTAACAGTCCATTTTTAAAAATATGCTGTGCAGTTATCCCAATAGAGATCACCTTATGCAAAATGTGCACCTTATATTAGCATCTCAAAATTATATATATATATATATATATCTGTGTGTGTGTGTGTGTGTTAATTGAAAGTTTTTGAGGGGATGAAAACCTAGTAAAAGACTCAAGATGGTGCCCCATTATGCTTAAGAAAAGATAAAATAAGCTCTCCGGGATTTCCCTAGTATACATTGGTTATCATGCAACAAAAATAATAGTTAAAAGAAAAACGTACTGTCAAGTGTCAACGATCTATGACTCTAACTTCAACAATTAAAAAAGAAATAAGACATTTAAAATACAAAAAAAGAAATCGATACCACAATTGGACGCTGAAAGGCAAATTGTCCATTTGCAACTGCCGTGAGCAATAACTGGTCAACTGCTATAGAAACAAGCCAACAATTTGGAAATTTTTAGTTTATGGGATTTTTGTTGGGTTTTCATTCCTGTGCCTTAATGATCATAATTCTTCTTTTTCTTTTTTTTAGTCAAAAAGAAAAGAAGCAAATAGGCATCACAGAATGGAAGGCATCTCAATTAGGTTGGCACCCCTACCATTCACAATCATTTGCCATTAGCTCCAAGTTTTATTAAGAAAGAAATAAAAATGAATAATTACAAATCAAAAGAGAAAAAAATAGGACTTACTCCTAAAGATGACTTACTCTTAGAGGCTTAAAAATGTCCCAAGCCAGTTGACATCTAAATAAAATCTAATAAATAAATCTACAAATAGAAAGTCCTGAAAGATCTCTATCTAAAACAGATTTAAGAAAACCTAGGTCTGAATTCCACCAAGTAAAATTTAATAGCCTTATAAGCAATTTTATCAGCAATCATATTTCCCTCCCTGAAGATATGAGAAACAACTACTCTCATTTGAGATAAAAGCAGAAGACAATTTTGCCATGTAGCAACAAGAGGCCAAGGGGTTGAAGATTCCTGTTGAGGATACCAGAAACTACCATTAAAGAATCACTTTCAATCCAAATACTGTTCCATCCTTAATCCCATGCATAGTTAACAGCAATAATGACACTCATAAGTTCAGCATACAAGGCATTATGAATCCCAAGATTGCATCCAAAAAATACATCTGGCAAAGCCCCCGTGATTACGAAACACACCCCCACTAGCAGAGAGGCCTGGACAACCTTTCGAAACTCCATCAGTATTAAATTTGGCCCAACCATGAGGAGGAAGAAGCCAAAATATTGGAATGAATCTAGGAGCTTTTCTAGGGATACCATTAATGCGAAAAATCTCAAAATCTCCAAGTCCAGAATAGAAGAGCCCATATGAGATGTTATTAGCATGCTACCTTCTTTAACCCAATTATGAACCAGAGCTTTAGCTTTACTAAGGGTAACCAAATTCCCATCAAATTTAGATGTGTTTCTAACATGCCAAATCACCCATAGAATATTCATTATCGCAATAAGCCAAATATCATAAATATGAGGGCTAAAAGAATGGGAAAGAAGATTTAACTAAGAAACCTGTAAACTTTGACCTCGAGTACAAGAGATATGAAAAACATCATGCACCCAAGACCAAATTGCAGAAGCAAAATGACAATGGAAAAGAGAAACAATGCAGATTTACCAAAAAAGGGTCGTTCACATAAACTATAGCAAGAAACCATAGGAAAATTACCTCTTATCTATAAAAAATCTTCCGTGGAAAGACGATTATGAAAGATCCGAATGAAGAGAGTTGATCTTCTAGGATGAATGAATTTTTTCCATATAATCTTTCCCCATAGCACAGGAGCATGCTTAGCTCTAAGGAAATTATATGCATCTTTAAACGAAAGAGATCCAGTAACTGAATATTTCCAAATAAACTTATCTAGAAAAGGATAAGTAGGAAGGAAAATAGAATGCACCTCATTAGATAGTTGGGAGCACCCATCTAAAAAAAAAGGTAAAGTCCATTTCTGATTTAAAATTATCAAATCCACTGTAGCTGCCAAATCTAAAGAAGATGATCCATGAATCAGCTGAATAATATGGCCAGAAGGAAGCCAATAGTCCTGTAACAAATTAACTCTGTTTCTTGTTCCCACAATCTAGAAAGAGTGGCTTCTAATAATATGAAAAGCCTCCTTCAATCCATGCCAAATAGACGAAGAGAAATAAGTAGATGATTCTGAAAAAGTAGATACTTTAAATTGACATCTAAGAAAAGCACCCCAAGTTGAATCCGAAGAAAGAATATTCCAACCAAGTTTGAGTGTAGCAGCTTGATTAAGAACTAAAATGTTTCGAACTCCCATATATAGCTCCTTCTTCTGTGGGAGAACAAACTATATCCCAAGCAATAGACACCAACTTACTTTGAGTAGCATTACGAGACCACACAAAATTCCTCATCCACAATTGGATGGACTTAATAATAGAAGCAGGCCATTTATAAATAGACATTGAATGAAGAATCATGGGATGAATAACTATTTTAATCAATTGTAATCTATCAGCAATAGAGAGAAACTTTCCTTGCCAACTTTCCAGCTTTGATTTAATTCTATCAGTCAAAGGTTGAAGATGAATTTTTTTAAGTTTACCTTTGAAAAGAGGAATCCCAAGATAAGTAAAAGGTAAAGTTTCAACCTGCAGACCTGTAGCATTAACCAGAGAAAAAGATCTATGAACAATAGACTTTCCAATAATAAGCTTTGACTTGGACTTGTTAATAACCTTTAGCCCAGTTGCTAAGCCTACAACCACCAAAGTAGTTCTCTCTCTTGTTGTTTCTAATGGCTGGTCCATTCGCCAACTGGATGTTAGTAATTCATTTCTACATGGTTTTTTAGATGAAGAGGCTTATATATCTCAACCGCTAGGATTCGTTGACTCCACACATCCTACTCAAGTTTGTCGCCTTCACAAGCCTCTCTATGGACTTAAACAGGCGCCTCGAGCTTGGTTTCATCGACTATCCTTGTTCCTTCTTTGCCATGGATTTCAAGCTTCAAAAATTGACTCCTCTCTCTTTATATTCTCTCATCAAGGTTTGGTTATTTATGTCATTGTTTATGTTGACGACATTCTCATCACTGGCAACAACAATGATAAGCTCTCCTCTCTTATTAGCACCCTTGGCCAATAATTTTTACTTAAAGATTTGGGGTTTCTATATTACTTTCTTGGCATTAAGGTACTTAACCACTCTCTATCTCAACAGTAGTATATCAAGAATCTCCTTCAAAGGTCAAGAATGACTCACTGCAAACCCATACAGACACCCATTTCACTGTCTTTCAAGTTATCTAAACAAGATGGCTCTCTGTTACGTACCCAATCCAACATAGTATCATTAAGCAGTTGGTGCTTTATAGTATATCACCCTCACATGCCCTGACATTGCCTTTGCTGTAAATAAGGTTTGTTAGTTCATGCATCAACCCACTACTGACCACTGGATGGCTGTCAAAAGAATATTGCTCTATCTACAACTCACCATGCATCATGGCCTTTTAATCTCTAAACAAAGCCCATCTACTCTCCATGCATTTTCAGATTCTGATTGGGTTGGATGCCCCGATGATAGGCATTTTACTGGTGGGTATGCTATTTATCTTGGGTGTAATTTAATTTCATGGTCTTCACAAACAAATAACGGTTTCTCATTCTTCCACTGAATCAGAATACAAAGCTCTAACAGATGCCACTGCCGAACTCACTTGGATTCAATCTCTTCTATTTGAACTTGGTGTCTTACTCCCTCACGCTTTTATCTTGTGGTGTGACAATTTAGGTGCGACCTATCTCACAGCCAATCCAGTGTTCCATGCCCGTACCAAGCTTGTGGAAATTGAATTCCACTTTGTTCGTGAAAAAAGTAGCTCGCAAAGATCTTCAAGTTCAATTTATTTCCACACATGATCAGATTGCTGATATTCACGTTTTCAGTTCTTGAGAGACAAGTTGAAGGTTAACTCAAGGATACCTTCAACTTGAGGGGGGATGTTAAACCATGTAATCTTAGAGTATATTATTTGTTACATTTCAAATTTAAACTCATTACTTATCTCATGTACATGTACAATCTTATAAATACAAAATTAGAAAACTCTCTCAGGTGTTGTTGAGAGCCAATCACTTGTTTCAACTTATATCATCCTTTTCACCAAAAAATCTTTTGATCAATCCGATAAGGTTTGGAGGAATGCTACACAAAGATTAAATTGTGCAAAAAAATCCCATATTAATTGTCGTGATGTACCATCAACTCTCCCTTTCATTTGAACAAATTAAAATGACTACTATCATATCATTAATCTCAAAAATGCGCTTTGCCATATCCCATCCTTATCTACTAATTGAGTGCTTTGTCTATAAATCTACAACATCTATTCTATCACCATCAAGGACTTCTTTGAAGGACAAGAACCAAAAATTTGGTTAATTAGATTTAGCATTATTGTGAACGTACGATTATCTTTTGACGTGGATATATATATAGGATATCAGGATATGGCTAATGCCTCTTTCAATGTTAATTTTGGTCACTTGTAAAAGTTTACTGCCTTTAACATGAAAGGATAGTCACCAAAAAAAAAAAAAAACCATGAAAGGATAAAGAAGGTATAATTGGATAATCAAAGTTAACATGAATCCAACCATGCAACAAACTAAAACCTTTCGGATATACTTATTTTTTCTCAACCATGTGGAATGAGACTCATCCAATATCATGTGTCGGGAAGATTTAATAGAAAAGAAGATTGATAGGAAGATGGTGAGTCCCTTTGAAATTTGGCGTTTGTGCTCATGTTTATAGTGTCTCTTATGTTTGCTAGTTTCCTCGTCTTAATTAATACTTTTGTCACTGCCACCCATGTACGACAGCTAACTGGGCGGCCACATTTCATGAGAGAGAGAGAGCTAGAGAGGTAATAGGGGACCATAAAGACAATGAGATCGAATTCCATTTTATGTAGAGGACAATATTATCTGTGTTGGAAGGATTTGTCTGATTACTATAAAAAAAGATAAATTGCATGTTGTTTCCACTAGCTAGCACTGCTCTCTTTCCATGCCATTACATTGGATCCTTATAAATAGAATTGACATATTCTTATTACAACAGCAATTTCTATTCCGTCTCTCTTTTAGTCACCATTTTCTTCCTTCCTAGCTAGCTTGTCTAACCAATGTACTTGGAACAAGTATTTTGAAAAATTGACCGTTGGATTGGATATTCCCCTTTCTTAGTATCAGTGCAATTATCTACTTCGTTTCTCTCCCGTTGGTCATCAAGCTATAATTAGCTTCCATTTTAAATATTGCTCTTCAACCACTGCATGGATGGCTAATTCAACTGCTTCACTGACCTCATTATTGTTCTTAATCATCTACTTGGCTTTCTTCATGAGTATTTCCCATGCACGTAATCTTCCCAGAAAGTCTCCGGCCATGCAGACAAATAATATTGACAGCAACTCTCTTTTACGTAAGTTCTTAAATCCCTTGGAACTTGAGCATTATCGACGAAGGTCACTCGATGCAACATCTGATAGATTCTCACCTGATAGACTCTCACCTGATAGACTCTCACCAAGTGGACCTGATCCTCATCATCACTCTCAACCACCTCGATCGTTCTAGTTATCGATCTATGACCGGGAGTGTTACAGTGCAGAACTAGCTCTGCACGTACTATATGGAATAAATCATGCTTTGGAGTTTTTTACTACTTTTTGCTTCAAAAGTGTATGGCTGGGTAGTGTATAAGACGCCCAAAAATGCTATTCAATCGATCACTTATTTTAATTACCCTCCATTTTCTATCCTGACATGTTCTCTTATAATTGGAGTCGAGCTAAGCCTGAATTGGAACCCATGCTCATGTCCAATCATAGGAGATGTGATCGAGGATGGAAAATAAAGTGTTGTTAAAATGAATAGTTGAATAGCATTTGAATTTGAGAACCCTCTTGTTTTCTTTGTTTTAAAATTTTACTTTTGCAGAGAAATGAAAGATTTTCCTTCATGTCTTCTCTCCTGATCCTAATGTTTCTTCAAATTATTGTTGTGATCATTCCAGCAAAAGAGTGAATGTAAATGGATAGTAAATTTCCTGCTTTAATTTAATCAAAAATACTATAGCACCCGAAATTAAAAATCATCCTGACGTGTCTGATAATCCATACAAGTAATGGAAGGTCTAGCTAGTTATCTTTTCGTAATTAACTAATTATCAAACCATATAACACAACTTTTTTATCAATTTATTTTAAAAACTCCCTTATTAATTATCACATCAGCTATAAAGCTTTTAACGTTCAACTCAACCCAACTTGAATTTTTGGCATTTTCCTTTTGTCGTGTACATGATGGAAGATATTTTGGTCCTTGACCTGAAAATTAATTTAGCAATCTATGATTGTGGTGCTGTCTTGCGTGTAGTAGTCTATGTAATTAGGTGGTGCTATATATTTAATCCTCTAATTACATATCCTTAATTGTAAAAGATTCCTAAGATCGATCCCATGATAGTGACCAAATACGCTCGATCGGGAGATAATGCAAGGTTTCCATCATAACACTCCCATATATATATATATATATATGCACGTATTGGATCAACGTATAATGTATTAATTATTAAAGGGAAAAAGTTCAGTGGTCTAATGGATTAGTAATATGTTATATTATACACTTGGATATTGTCCCTTTGGATAGCAAGCCAATATTTTATAGAAGGTTGTTGAGATTCATGTGTGGACTATTCCGCATCAGAAGAAAATATGAAAGCACTTGGCTTAATATATATACTATGAATGGGGCTCACAACTAATGGACTTAAACCTTTTAAGTAGTTATGGGATCCAGACTTATATATTGAACCTATTTTAACGCATTACAAAGTAAAGTTTCAGTGCGTTTAGCTACCTATGTAGGTGGATAATATAATTATATCTTGCATGTGCGAGGGGCGGGTCCTTACAAAATTAAAGTTCTATGGATATATTCTATCTATAAATATGTACTATATACTTCGATTCCTTTAATTTTAGGGTAAATTATAGTTTGACTCATGTACTATTGGTAAAAAACACTTTGTACCTTTGTACTTTCAATTGTAATACATTGACCCATGTAGGATTTATTTATGACATTTTGCACCTTTATGACAGTTAGCCATTTGTTTATTTTACTAAAAAATGATATTAGACTTATTATTTTTGTATGCATTATTTATCCTACATTGCTAATGTACCTACAAGCATATCAGAGAAATTTCATGATTTCTATCAATATATTTTGTTTATTTTGAATTTTATTTACTGTATAGAAAAATAATTCATAAAAATTAAAATTTATTGAGAAAAATCATAAAACTTCACCGATATGCTTATACGTACATACATTAGTAATATAGAATATATACTGCATAAAAAAGTAATATATCTATCTAACACCATTTTTCAGTAAAATAAACAAAGGGTTAATTGACAAAAGGGTGTAGTACTCTGTCATATTTTAAAAGTACAGAGATCAATGTATCACAATTGAAAATATAGGAGTGTAAAGTATTTTTAACAAATAATACAGAAGAGCAAACTATAATTTCCCCATAATTTTTTTTTTTTTGGATAATTAATTTCCCCATAATTTTATGTTTTGCATTTTCTCACGAGGTACCCTTTTGGGATTATTAAAGGTGCTTTGTCCATTTGCAACTTCTTTTCCTAGTGATGCTTGGCCTTTGGCTAATTGCCAAACCTAATTGCATTGAGTAAACGACAAGAGCCATGCAAACAGAATAGCAGATCTGTTTTTTCAATAATTAATTGACATTCTTGTCTTACAGTGTCTTTGAGACTTTCAATGGTCCAAATAAGTAAATGGGACTCTTAATTATTACTGCGGGTTGCTATATATAATGGACCAGCGAGAGTTTTAAGACAAGCAGTGAGATGCAAAATTTCGAGATACGAATTCTTGTTTTGTTAATTAAACACATACTTATAAAATACTTCAATTTTTTCTTAATTATCCTACGTACAAAAAATAGGGGTAAAAGGGCAGTTCAAGTGACATGACACTGAAGCATACATATATATAAACTTCATCCAATAAGATCCAGACCTAAAATTAATTTGAGATCCATTTACCATTTCTCACACAGCCGATGGTATTTTTAAAATACAGCCGTTGGATTAGATAATCTTCTTATGTATATTATGCCTGTCAAAAATTACAGTAACCAACATATCGGTTTTCAAAATACAGTTCGTAAAACACTCTAACAGTATTTACTATTGAATGATGTAACAACTGTTTAACAGTCTGTATCTTAAAAACTGACCGTTGGATTACTATGATTTTTGGTAAACATGACATTCATTAGAAGATTATCTAATCTAACAGTCGGTTTTTCAAAATACCAATTCCAGTAAAAAGTGGACTTTTAATTAAGCTTAAGGTCCGGACCTTAATGAATCATATATATATATATACCACCAACAATTTACAATAGAACATTGCCACAAGAGGATATTATGATTGCAGATGTTCCTAATAATTACCTTAACAAATTTTTTTTTTTTTTAACAGCATCAATAATCACAAGAGAGAAAAAATTACATCTATACTTCATTAATTTGTATTCTGAGTTGGAATGTATTTTGTGGGATACCAAATGCTGCCCCACAACCAAAAGGCCAAAGGGAACATATATAAGCCCTATTGATCGAAACGTGGCCAATAAAATGAAACATTTTTCATAAAATAATAAAAAATAAAAAGTAAAATCTTTTACTTTTGTGGTCACATTTCCAAATTGCGAACACGGCGCGCATCCATAAAAAGTGAACACCGCATCTTTAAATTAAAAGTAAACTTTGACCCTTGGAAAATATAAGGGACAAGGAAAGATGACTCTTGGAAAATTAATTAATATCCACAACATCAAACTACTGATTTTTAATTTGGTAGTTCATAACCTGCATGTACTGTGGAATGTGACTTATCCATAATTCCACGTGGGTGAGATGCATTTGTGCATGCAGATTTCGTATGAAATAAGACTCTTGTATAGATAAGAGAATAATGTCCAAAGGAATTAAAAAATTCATATTGATTATTTAACCACCGCCCAAAGCATGAGGATAAAGAATGACTGTACTTCTGCTTTTTTTTTTTTGATAGGCAACGGATTATATTATATTAAAAATATACAACCCCAACAAGAAAAACACCCAAGACCGACAAAAATCACCACCCAAACCTTAATCAGGCAACCAACAGAGCTCCCCCCCCCAATACATAAAATCAAAAGCCACGTGCTACACCCAATAGGCCTAAAAGGCAAACCAAACAGCAACCATTCACAAGGCCACCACCGGCAAGTTGAGATAATACAAAGCAAGACCAAAACCCAAAAGCTCACCAACAAAGCAGGACCATGGGGAATCCGCTGCATATCTCTGCAAATCCAAGAACATCGGCATCAATAATCATGAAATTCGGCTGGACAAATTAAACCACCACTACCACACTAAATACATTTGAACACAAGATCCCCAATCCAGCTAAACAACCAATCCACAACAGAAAACAGATGGAAGCACCCAACTAACAAATTGAAAATTACAGAATCTTCAATGCACCCCTCGTTCAAAATTACTGAAGCTTCAACCAAGTACCATCCCCACTCTTGACAAACCAATCAACCATGAAATACCCAATATTGCAAACGAATCTGCTCAATAAGCTATTCACACCCAGAAAAATCGATATCCCTGCAAATCAGCACTACCTGCAACACACCCAAAACACTGCCACCTCTACTCTACTTTAAACTAGAAAACAGCCATACTATCAATCAATCACACAACCTCAAATCAGAACCCATCACAAAAGCTTCAATCAATCAACCAACCCAGAGCCATCAAAAAAACCTTCAAATCCAAGCAATAAAAGGAACACATCTTGTTAGCCTTATGGCTTCCACCCATATTTGTTAAATGATTTTGATG
>JAESVK010000627.1:672446-701024 GCA_017140935.1 Hamamelis virginiana
CTCCTAGTCGACTAACCACCCCTGTCCTAGTCGACTAATGATCTCCTAGTAGACTAATGACCCCTGATTAGTCGACTAATGGCAGGTCAGTAGCCTATTTTGGAAAAATAAGTTCCTAGTCGACTAACAGACCCTTCCTAGTCGACTAACCGTGCCCGAGAACATTTTCAAAGGTATTTTTAAGCCTTCTAGTTGACTAATCAAGTGTGCCTAGTCGACTAATCGACCCCCTGCTCAATAACAGCTAGTTTTTAACACTCCAAATGGTTATATTTTGACCCCCAACGGCCATATATGTTTTGGAACCTATTTATACTCGTTCTATGGGTCTTGAATCAACTAATGATCATATACAATCATACTCAAACTTGTTTTACATCATTCTTGTATGATTTAATCACTTGGTTCATCATTCTCTCTTGAAGCCAATACTAGTTCACATTCATTTGAGAGATATTAGTGAGAGCTTCGTCATTGTACATCTTCTACTGACTGAGGAGTTTCTTTATTGCACACATTCTCAATTTCATCTTGTAACTTGTGAGATTAAAGGGTTGAGTGAATCCCTTGTAGGTGAGAATCTACCACCTTGAAACCTTGAAAGTAGATTGTGGGTGAGAATCTTCCACCTTTGAAAGAATGCAATTTATAAAGGTTTCTCCACCTTGAAGGAGTGATCCATAGTGGATTGTGGAATCCTCAAGACGGGGCTCTTGTGGCGTGGACGTAGGCAGAGACCGAACCACGTTAACTCCTTGTGTTTGAATCTCTCTAACTCTTCTCTTGCATTTCAATTTATATACTTGCTATATTAATTGTTGTTCAATTCATATACTTATTGTATCAATTGTTTTATTGTGATTCAAACATTATCTTCCGCTGAATTTAATTGAACCATAATCCTTATTTGGTAATAATTTTTGAAAAGTTTGCAATACCTTTATTCACCCCCCTCTAGAGGTATATACTTGGGCCAACACATCTATTTAAGCCTTGCTTAGCAAAAAAATTAGCCATACTATTAGCGTCACGAGGGGCATTAACTATTCTAACCGAAACAAGAGTCCCCATCAACTCCTTAATTTCATTAATAATAAAGTTATACTTCCACATAAAAGAATTACCTTTAACCCAAGCTACAACCACCTTCGAATCAGACTCAACCACTAGCTTCTTAGAAGACTTCCAAACCGAGGTTGAAAACAAACGAAGAGCCTCCCTTATAGCCAACAACTTTGCCAAATTAGAATCCACCACACCTACAGGACAAGAAAAACAACAAAAAACAAAACCCAAATTATTCCTAAGAACACCGCCAATCTTCCCAGGACTAAGCTTTCCAATAACTGAACCATCCACATTAAATTTCAACTCATCAATCGCTGGAGCTAACCATCCCAAAGAATGAACTCTCCTTTTCTTCAAAACACTCCAGCCCCTTATAACCTCAATTTTTCTTATGAAATCTTCAACAGAGAAACCCAGATCATTCCTGAAAGCTTTTACCTAAACCGCCACTCTAAATTTAACCTTTTCAACCACCTCAAACCAAACAAAATCTTTTCTTTTAAAGACTTTCTCATTGCGTGCAAGCCAAATCGACCACAATATTCCATACACTAATGTATCCCAAATTACTTTAAAAAGCCCACCCTTAAGAGAGAAATCCCAACTTAATAAAAGATCATACAGAGACTTAGATGGAACCCAAAACATACCCCACCAATTTAAAATGCCACACCATACAAGCCACGCCAATCTACAATTCAAAAACACTTGATCAACTGATTCCGCTACTTCATCACATAAAGGACACAAAACCTCAGCTCCTAAAGGCAGAATACCTCTTCTTTGAAGATTTTCTTTAACTGGATCCTTCCCCATAGCCAACAACCAACAAAAAGCTTCAACCTTCGGAGGAGCAGCACCCTTCCACTCCTTCCATTCTAACTGATTACTGGACCCAAAAACATTATCCTCTAAAACTCTATAGCAAGAGTTAACAGAGAACTTCCCTGAAGGAGAATACTTCCAAATCACTTTATCCACACCAAATTTGCATAATCTCACATGTTCAAGCCTACCAAGCAAATCCTCAAAGAGAGCAGTTTCCCACTGAAAGAGAGATCTTCTAAATTTAATATTCTACACCCAAACACTCCCCTACCAAAAACCCATTTCTGCTATAAACGAATCCTTCTTTGTTGCTATGATAAATAATCTCTGAAAAACATCTTTTATAGCCACATCAAACACCCAAATATCCAACCAAAATTTCACAGAACTTCCATTACCCACAGCAACCCTTACCCCTTCTTTCAGACAAAAAGATTGAGAAGAATTTGGCCACCATGTTCTGAGCACCTCTTTCCATATTGCAGAAACCCTATTGGACATTAATAATTTCAGAGAATTAAACCCAACATCACTACCATATTTTGCTACTAACACATCTTTCCAAAAAGCCTTATCAGAAGCAACGAATCTCCACCACCACTTAAACAGGAAAGCTTCATTCCTAAGTTCTAAAGAAACCTAACCCAAGCCACCTATCCTTCTAGACTTCAACAATTCATCCCATTTAACCCAAGAAAACTTTCTTCTATTACCCTTACCACCCCATAGAAAACTTCTCATCATTTTCTCCGAATCTTTTCTTACTGAAGAAGGCATCTTAAAAATTGACATATAATATACTGGTAAACTAAACAAAACAGACTACAATAATACAATTCTGCCTCCCAGTGATAGATACTTATTCTGCCACCCAAACAATTTAGCTTTAAACTTCCCAATAACTGATTGCCAAGCTTTCTTAGACCTTGGATTTCCACCCAAAGGAACACCCAAATAATAGCACGAGAGAGATTGAACTCTACAGTCCAGAAAAGCTGCAAATGAATCCAACACCTCATCAGATAACCCCACACCCATAATGCTACTCTTACTAAAATTGATTTTCAGCCCAGAACACAATTCAAAAAAATACAAAAGATTTTTTATACACGCCATCTCTTCGAATTCAGCATTTAAAAAGAAAATTGAATCATCTGCAAACTGTAAATGAGCAATAGAAACGCCACTCTCCTCTACTTTAACTCCCTTTAAACGCCCATGCCTCTTAGCTTGTTCGATTATAATATTCAGACCTTCAGCAATTATATCAAATAAAAAAGGAGATAATGGATCCCCTTGGCGTAGACCCATTTCCATCCCAAACTCTTCTGTAGGCGAACCATATACTAAAACTGAAATCCTTGCTGAAGAAACATAGGACATCATCCACTTCCTCCATTTATCACCAAAACCCAAAGAGGCCAACATCAAATCCAAAAAATTCCAATTAACACAATCATAAGCCTTTTCAAAATCAGCTTTAAAAATAACACATTTCTGCTTTTTCTTTCTAACTGTGTCAACCACTTCATTAGCAATCAATATTGAATCAAGAATTTGTCTACCTCTAACAAACGCACCTTTTACTTTACCAATAATATTCGGAAGAACTCTTTTTAATCTTGCTGCCAACAACTTAGCCAAAATTTTATATAGAGCACTGACCAATGAAATATGCCTAAAATCTTTAATACTGTTAGGACAACTCACCTTAGGAATAAGGGAAATGAACGTAGAGTTGATCCCTTTAGGAAGAACTGCCGAGTGAAAAAAAATTCTCCCACAAAGGCCACAATATCATCTTTAAGAACAAGCCACCCTTCATTGAAATTGAAATTAAAACCGGATCCCCGACGCTTTCCCACCCTCACAATCCATAATTGCATCGAACACCTCCTCCTGAGAAATAGGCCTTTCTAACCAATCTTTACTAGAAACATTGAGAACTCTACCAAAATTAAAATTCAGAGCAGGCCTCTTCCAACCATCTTCTGAGAAAAAAGCTTTGAAATAAGGCGTGACCTCTGACTTAATCTGAATTGGCTCATAAAATCTCGAACCATTAATCAATATTCCCTCAATAAAATTGCTTCTCTGCCTATTTTTAACCATTGCATGAAAAAAATTAGAATTTCTATCCCCAGCTTTTAACCATAAAATTCTTGAATGCTGTCTTGCAAAAATCTCATCGTCCCTATAGGCTTCCTAAAGAGATTGCTTCAATTTATTAAGAGAGAAACCTCAACAGGAGAAAGGTCCCAAACTTCTGGAATTTTATCCAAAGCTTCCAACTTAATAGAAGCTTCTGATAATATTTTCTCAATCATACCAAACACCAATTTATTCCAAACCACCAACCTCTTTTCTAAGTTGAAAAATTTCTTCTGCAAAACCACTCTAGCCCTCCCTTTAACAGAAAACTTCATCCAAATCTTTTCAACAAAACTCCAAAAATCCTTATGATGCATCCACGCATCAATAAATCGAAATGGCTTAGGACCCCAATTTTTCATTTCAACTCCAAGCAATATAGGGCAATGATCTGATAAACCCTTAGGCAAACCCCATTGCTTTAATCCAGGATAAACATAAAAAAAGTCTTATGACACCAGAAAACGGTCTAACCTGCTCATACCCTCCTTATTCGACCATGTAAATCTTCTTCCTAACATAGGAAAATCAATTAAGTTCATATCTTCAATAAATTGATCAAACTGCCTCATACTTCTTGAAACAAAATTACAATTTTTTCTTTCATCGCATCTTCTAACTACATTAAAATCCCCACCCACAATCCACGGAACTGCCCAATTCTCTCTCAAATCCACCAATGATTCCCATTAGAAACAATGATCCGCTTCAGCAGACGGAGCATATACAAAACAATTAAATAACACACTTCAACTTTAATGGAGAAATCATACCTAAAATCGCTATGAAACTGCGCTCCTTCTCACAATCTTCCAATGGAGCTAGATTGAAGAAAACTCAATTGAGTGGTTTGAGGTAATGAAAAACTCAGGGAAAAGAGCAATAAATTCCATGAGAGAGAATCTAATTAAAACCTAGCCTTTTCTTTTATGCATTCTTGAAATGCATGTTAACCATATTCATATATTATGTGTAATATTAATTTTATCTTATATTTGAATTATCCCTTTGTAATTCTCTATAAATAGAGCAATGTAACACAATACAAAATGAGAAAATATATACAATTCAATTTGATTCAACTTAGTATCAAAGCCTCATCCTCTCATCTTGGCCATGGCTTCATCATCTTCCAGTTAATCAACCAATACCACATCTCCATCATCACCCATACCCATGCCCACCCTCTCCAATGCTCATCATTTTATCTCTCTCAAACTCACCACTACCAATTTTTTGTACTGGAAGACTCTACTCCTTCCTTATCTTCACGATCAAGCCCTAATGGGTTTCATTGATGGCTCCCTTCCTTGTCCTCCCTCCACCATCATTGTTGATTCCATAATTATTTCTAACCCCACATACACTGAATGGGTGCGCCAATATCAACTCCTCATGAGTCTTCTTATTGCTTCTCTGTCTGAGGAAGTTCTTTCCCTTGTGGTTGGTCTTGAGACCTCCAAAGAAATTTTTCATACTCTTGAAACATCCCTTGCCTTGGCCTCAAACACTCGGATTATGTAACTTCATCTTGACCTTCATAATCTAAAGCAAGGCGACAAATCTATCACCACCTATCTTTAAGAGGCAAAATATTAATCTGATGCCCTTCAAGCAGCTGGCCGTCCTCTGTCAATGGCGGATCTCGACATCTATATATGTTTTGAAAGGACTGCGATTTGACTTCAAAGACATGCATGGTCACCACGATCACTACTCAGCCTGAATCTACCCCATTCGCTGAAATTCATAGTCTCCTTTTCAGTCATGAGTTTATTAATGTTAACTCCATGGCCAAGCTAGTTCTATCTACTTTGATAGAATCTTCTCTAAGTGCCCATGATGCTCAATAGTTCTCCTTACCCTCTTCTAACCGTGGTTGTGGTCGATTTTCTCGCCCTCGTGGTCAAGGCCGTGGTGGTCATTTTTTCACTCGTCTCTACAGTGATTCTATAACCAATGGTGATTATAAACCGCGAGACCAAATCTTTCATGGCTACTATCACACTGCCATAAACTGCTATCATCGCTTTAACCACACCATTCATCCCTCAGTACACTTTATCACTTTCAATCATGTGCTTTCCAACTCCAATCCATAATGGTTTCGTGACACTGGCACCACACATCGCATTACACCAGATCTTGTAAGTCTTTCTCATTATAATGAGTACAGAGGATCAGACTAAGTTCGGGTTGGTAATGGTAAGGGTCTTCCCATATCTCACATTGGTTCTACCACACTCCACACTCCTAAATCATCTTTTCTTCTTTCTAATTTACTGCATGTACCACAAATCACAAAATCCTTACTTTCTATTCACCAGTTTACAAAGGATAATTGTTGTTTCTTTGAATGTTACCCATCTCATTTTCTTATAAAGGATCAACTCACCAAGAAAGTTTTACTCCAAGGATCGAATGATGCAAGTCTCTACAAGTTTCCTACCACCTCATCTTCCTCCTCTATCTCACCATCTCTTTTTGCCGCTGAACGTGTCTTTTCAGAGTGCTGGAACAGTGGCTTAGGTCATCCACATCGTCGTGCTCTCCACCAAATCATCCACTCCAATAATTTACCATGTTTTTTCAATAAATTGAATTGATTATGTAATGCCTGTCAATTAGGTAAGAGTTCTCGTCTGTCATTGTCTGTTACAAAGTCCATTATTTCTGCTCCATTAGACCTAATATTCACTGATGTTTGGGGTCCCTCTCTAATTTTGTCAAGTGAGGGCCACCGTTGTTTTGTAATATTTTTGGATGATTTTCCAAATATCTATGGTATTTTCCTTTAATGCAAAAATTAGATGTGTATTCTATTTTACAAAATTTTCAATTAATGGTTGAACGCCAATTTAATTCGAAAATTAAAGTTATGCAATCTAATTGGGGTAGAGAATACAGAAAAATATCCAAAATTTTAATTCATGTTGTATAATTCATCACCTTCCATGCCCTTATACACATGAGCAGAATGGTTCCATTGAATGCTATAATCGGCATATAGTTTAAACTGGTTTTGCACTTCATGCACATGCTAATGTGCCTTGTCGTTTTTTGGTAATTCGCCTTTGATACTGCTGTTTTTCTCATCAATCGTATGCCAAGTCCTATCACCAATCATATCTCCCCACTTCAAAGGTTATTTCATCGTCCACTAGATTATTATTTTTTTAAAAAAAATTTGGGTGTCGTTATTATCCATATTTACGTCTTTACAATGGGCATAAAATGGATTTTCAATCTAAAGCTTGTGTTTTTTTGGGGTATAGTACCCGTCATCTTGGATATCGTTGTCTTGATCCATGTACTGGTCGTATTTATGTTGCGAGACACGTACGTTCATTTCGATGAGACACAATTTCCATATTCCTCTCATTCTATCCTTGGTCCTCATCCTCAATCCTCTAATTCATCCATTCCCTCTCCTTAGCTTTCGGCTCCCACAATATTGCCCACATCCAATTACATTGTTCACAATAATTCAAATTCAAATATTTCCCTCTCTTCCTGACTAACACGGCTCACCCATTTCCTCACAGCTCCACAAATCCCAACCAATTTCTTCCTTCAAATCCTCAAACAACCATACCCAAATTCCCCACGTCACTATCCACTTCCCCAAAGCTCATGGCTCCCTCATCTCCTAATTCTCCCTCATCTCCTAATTCAAATCCTTTTAATCGGGTTGCAACTACTAGTTTATCTCCATCCAACCTCCAACCAATAACTACACTCACAGCTCCTTCAAGTTCTCTTTCCTCACATCCTTATCCAATCTCTATTTATCCTAATTCAAACTCCATTATTCAACACTCTCACGTGGATAAATCCCCTCTCTCTCACGGATCCTAATATTTCTCGTTGTCCCTCTTCATCCTCATCTCCACTACTTGACTTATCCCAACCACCCAATTAACAATTATCCTCTCACAAGTTTACTACCACCAACTCAGATGGAATTCAAATTTGTGTTGATCTATCTCAACCCTCTCTTGGTCCACGTGTGACCCCATCTCTACTTACTAATCCCATTTTTCCTCCATCACTTAATCCAAATTCAAATTCAAATATGTCTACCAAGTCAAATGTCCAAAATTTATATGTTATTCCATCCAAAACCCAGACCCACCCCATGCAGCTACGTCCCAATCCTACCAAGAAACACCCTAGCACTTTTACCACCACTTTTGAGTCTACATCCTCTAATACTCAGTCATTATATGAACCGACTTGCTTTACAGAAGCCAAGAAATCACCTGACTAGCGCCATGCTATGACTCTTGAGTTTAATGCTCTAATTCATAATGACACAGGGACACTTCATAAGCCTCACCCTCAAATGTGTTGGTGGGAGTGAGATCACTTGTGGTGCACTTCTAAGAGACTAATTAATTTCACACAAAAATAGTCTTGAATTAAACTTTGAATTACAAATAACAACAAATCTGTGAAACCCACAGATACAACACTCTGATTCTCTCACACTTTAACTTTCTTCTTCACTCCACACACGTACACTACATTACATACACCTATTTATAGCTGAATTATAAGGGACAAGCCACCCTACTGGTAGCCTACAAGCCACCCTACAGCATCCTTCTTCAACAAATTCAACCTTCCGCTGTAACAAGCATTAATGACACTAATATGTCAGTGTCAAAGTTTAACTCCCAACATCTGCCCTTAAACTTTGACTCTTTGCCCGCATTCCAAGCATTATCTTTATTCTTGAAAACACATCATGCTTGAGTGGCTTCGTGAATATGTCAGCAAGCTAATCATATGTTCTGCAAAATATCAATTCTACATTTTTATTCTTCACATGCTCTCTGATGAAATGAGATCGAGTATCAATGTGCTTACTCCTTTCATGGTACATTAGATTCTTTTCTAAAGCAATTGCAGAACGATTATCAATGTAGAGTTCTGTGGTATTATCTGGTGGAATTCCCAAATACTTCAACACATTCCTGAGCCAAATACCGTGACATACAGCTGAGCTGGTAGTAATATATTCAGCTTCACATGATGACAAAGTCAAATATCTCAAACTTCCAACAAAACTTTTGAAATAAGTTGGATCAACATCACCTTGCTCATTTTTCCTCAATTCTAATCATATTTCAACATAGAGACAGGATTACATTTCTCTATGCCAAATTTCTTGAGAATCTCCCTTACATAGTTTCCTTATGAAATGAAGATTCCTCATTCGCTCTGTACAACTTCGATTCCAAGAAAATGAGCCATTAAGCCCATATCTGTCATCTCGAACTCTCAAACCGTACTTTTCTTGAATGATTCGAACATGACTGGATCCGTTGAAGATCAAATCATCCACATACAAACACACGAACATTGTATCTTCACCATCCTTCATATACAGTGCATGCTGGTAAGGACATTTCTTGAATCCATTCTTCCTTAAGTAATCATCAATTTTGGTATTCCATGCACGCGGAACTTACTTTAAACCATAAAGTGCTTTCTTCAGCCTGTATACTTTGTTTTCTTGGCCTTTCTTCACATATCCCACAGGCTAATTCACAGATTTCTTTTTCAATAAATCCATTCAGAAATGCTGACTTTACATCCAGTTGATAAATCTTTCATCTTTCCTGTACAGCTATTGAAATCAATAGCCCGATGGTTTCAAATATGGCAACATGAGAAAAAACTTCCCCATAGTCGATGCTTTCTTTCTGCTTGTACCCTTTTGCAATAAGCATGGCCTTGTATCTCTGGACTTCTCCTTGAGCATTTCTCTTGGTCTTGTAGACCTATTTGACTATGATAGTATTGTAGCCTTTCGGGAGAGCAGTCAACTCCCATGTCTTGTTCTTTTCAATGGATCCAATTTCTTCGTCCATTGCACATCTCCATTTGTTTTCTTTATTAGCTTCTTCAAAACTAGCTGGATCAAAACTCATAAAATAGAGTAACCTCATTACCATATATGGGTTCTATATTCTCATATAAATCTTCTAAGTTTCAGACCCTATAGCCCTCATATCAGACATTTCTCCTGCCACTGACTTTGGAATTTTATTTCCTTCTGGTAAAAGAAGAACACTGTGAACCAGCACCTTTTGCGGGCTTGCTTGGGTCCACGTCATCACTGTGTGATGATTAGGGATTTTTAGAAAAACAAACAACAAATGAGTCGCCACCTTATTTTTAAGGAATAAGGAAACCATAAAAATATTTTATTTTAAGTAAAACAAAACAAACTCCATTTCGATGAAAAGACAGTCTTCGAACCAGAGATGGATTCGGGGGCTAGGTTACGACGTGGGAAGGTTCAAAGCTTTCGCTTGTAGGCACCCACCTCGCCCTAATTAAAGGACTTCTAATTTATTTGGGCTATTTAAAATTCTTAATGCAAACAAATCTAAATAATCTAATCAACCAACAAAATAGATGTATAAATGCAATAATATGTATTAATAGTAATAATAAAAAAGAATACAAACAAACCCTAAAAACCTAGGACGCCTTTTTAGCATCCTAGGGCGGACTTGAGCCCTATTTGCGCCTACGTAACTTACTAGTGTTACCTAGTAAGTATCAAAGTCCACGTAGTTAGACTACCCTAGGACACTCCTATTGTAATCGACCACATCATCAAAAAGTATTTCAACTTAATTCAAGACTCTAACTTCGAGAGTTTTTATCTGTTTAAAATTATTTATTTGAAATCATTTCAAATTAAAAGATTTTCGCAAAATCCAAATATTCTAAATAATTCTCATCTTCAGAATTTAATTCCAATTGAAAATCTTTTTCAAAGATATTTCAAGAAAACAAATCGTATTGGGAGGAATATTATCCCAAGATAAAAATGTTAAAAACATTTCAAATTCTTTTGAAAAATCATTTAATAATCAAATCTTTCATGGAAATCATATTTATTTCATAAAAATCACATTAAAAACCTTTTTAGAAAATCCCTCGAAGATAAACTCTTAAATCAATTATAACACTCAATTCAGATAATGATTTTTACAACAAAGGACAGTCTCAGGAAAGGTCAAGTGACCTTCCTAAACCTAGGGTCTCTAACTAACCCTAAAGTTAATCTAAAAACCTAATATCCTAATGCAATGCATGCTGTAATTTAGATAAACTAATCAAATATGCACGAAATCAATTCTAACGATGCATGAAAATGCTCCTAAATGCATATTAATTAAACTATGTGAACCTAAGCATATTTCTAAGTTGGATTTGGCCCTAAAATAATTTTTAGAAGTGATTTAAGGACATAAACAAGCCCGGACAGATTTGAACATGAACCTTAAACCATTCTAAAAACCTTGAAAACAAAGAATAAAAATCATGAATATGACCTAGCATGCTTGCTACATGAACATACTATGAAAATACTATAAAAATCATGCAAAAATATGGCTTAATATATTAATTAAACCACTTTAAAACATATATTCAAATCTCGACAGATTTGAATACATGTTTAAAGTAGCCTAAAAAACACTATTAATCCATGAAAAATGACAAATAAACACCCTAGCATACAATCTAACATGCTCGATTAAATTACCATGCAAAAGCATATCAAAAACTAACAACAAACATGCTTTAAACAATCTTTTAAACACAAGGGGAGGATCTTACCTTCGCACGCTCCCTCGTACACAATTTATATATTCAATCCATCAAATCCATATCAAGTGTTCAAATAATCATAAAAACATGAAAAATAAAGACTCAAGACTCATCACATGTCAAAATAACATATTAACATATTCATATAATCATTAATATCATCAATCGAACATCAAAAGATTTTAATGATCATATAAACATATCAATACCTACCCTAAACATGCTTAAACATAAAATAATAATAAAAGACTCATCCTAGACATGTTAATCACATAAAATCATACCAAAAGACATCATAAGCATGATTACTAGCATAAAATGATAACAAAACTAATCCTAAACATGTTAACTCACATAAATCATAATAAAAGACACCCTAATCAAACCTACTCACATAAAATCATAATGAAAGACATCCTAACATGCTTGCTAACATAAAAATCATACAAATAACTATCCTAATAGACTAATGCATATGACATCATAACAAAAATCATCCTATTCTAACATGTAAAAATATTAAACAAACATCATGGATAATTAAACTCAAACTAATATGATATTATTATGCATGAACAAACAAGAGAGTAACCTATCATCTATCATCACACATCAAATAAGAGATGGAGATTTATATAAGAATAAAACATGTCAAAAACAAGGTAGAACACTCACTTTTCTTCTCTTTTGTTGGCTACCTCTCTTCAAGCTTCAAACCTTTTGATCCTTCTTTCCTCCTCTCTTCTCCACCTTGGTTCTCTCCTCCAATGGTGAACCAAAAAAATGAAAATCAGATCTGTCGCCTCCTTCCCAAACTCTTGAACCCTCCGAACCTCTTGTGAACCTAACTCTATCAAAGCATACTTATAAAGTTAGGGTAAATAACCATGAATGGTTGGGATTAATCCCTCTAAAAATGATCCTAGGGCTTAGAATAATTCATCCTAGGGTTTGCAAGCTGAATCCCCTTCGAATTTATCCAAAAAAAATCAATTAAAGTCGACCAAAACAAGTAGGAAAGTCTCAAACTTTCCAAACTCATAAAATACACCCGACCATCCTGGTGGCTGTCCTAGCTAGGATGGTCACCGTAGTGACTTTCCCAATTTTCCCCAATTTTCAAGGGATTTCAGTATTTTTGCCATATTTTGCTCAATTTGAATCCGAATTCGATGATTCAAGTGTCAAAACGACCGTGTTTTGATCTTCTACATTTTTAGATGGTTTTTGAATCAAATATACCTAACCACGGTCAAGGGTTTTAGCAAAAAGCTAGCCAATTGACCTGGTTGTGCCAAAATTGGTCATATGACCATTCCATGTTTTGTAAAATTGGTCAATTAGGCTTGAACTACTTCTAAAAACATAGTTTTAATATGAAATTGGTACTTGAAAATATATTTTGAAAATATTTGATTTTTGTGAAAATGACCAATTCACGGTCAATTTGAATAAAACCCTAATTTGACTCATTCTCGCTTGTAGGATCGATTTTAGGCGAATCCATTCCAACCATTCAAAAGTTCAATTGACACTCCAAATACACTCCCCACATCCATATAAACCTCATGAAACAATCCGTTTCGAATTCGGAGGTCATTCGGAAATTATACGAGAAAAAGGACGAAAACGCCCCTCAAGTCGCAAAAACCCTAATTACCTATCGAGCTCTTGTCAGAATGACATGAAAATTTACAGGGATGTTCTAAAACACCTCAAAAGTCAAATGCAACACAAATGGATTGTTTCTAATCCAAATATACACATGAAATAATGAATTGTCCCTTCTATCCGAAAATGACAAGTTTGGAAACTAGATCTTTACAAGCCCAATTTTCCACCAAATGATCAACTATTCAAGTTAATCATTTGCATAAACATATGACAAAATAATTGGTAACAATGGGGTGTCCACAAACACTTTGTGTTATTTGTGGCTCTTCTTCTTTTGGTTGAGCTGGTGCTCTTCTTTAACAGTTAGCTCTGCATTTCTGGAAGATTCAGCTTGGTCCCATCTCCAAGATTCATTTTCTTAAAAAATGACATCTTTGTTGTAGAATACTCTCTTGGTGATGGGATTATACAGCTTGTATTCCATGGCTCTATCACCATATCCAACAAGGATAAACTTCTCTCATTTATCCTCAAGTTTGGTTCTTCTGGCTTTTAGAATTTTAGCATATGCAATGCATCCAAAAACTCGAAGATAACTCACACTTGGCTTGTGAGTACTACATGCTTCATGCAATATCATATTCTCCAAACTTTTTGTGGGCCACCTGTTTAGCAGATAAACTACATATGAAATTGCTTCAGCCCAAAAACTCTTAGGCAATGACTTTTCCTTTAACATTCTCCTAGCCATGTTAAGAAGTGTGCGATTCTTTCTTTCAGCTACACCATTTAGCTGCGGAGTGTAGGCTGGTGTACACAGGTGCCAAATTCCTTTATGCTTGAGGAATTCTTCAAATTCACTTGCTGTATATTCACCACCTTAATCTGATTGAAGCATCTTGATTTGACAGCCACTTTGTTTCTCCACAAGAGCTTTGAACTCTTTGAAGCTGTCAAACACTTCTGATTTCCTCTTTAAGAAGTACACCCAAGTTCTTCTACTATAATTATCAGTGAAGGTGATAAAATACTTCTTCCATCCGTTTGATTTTGGATTCAACGAACCACACACATCAGTGTGTACTAACTCGAGTGGCTTGGTTGCTCTCCAATAATCTACTTATTTTCCAAAGTTATTTTTGTATTGCTTGCTAAGAACACAGCTTTCATATGGCTCATTAGAATGCTGAATGTTTGGAAGACCTTTCACCATCTCATTGCTTCACAATTGTCTTAGACCTTCAAAATTGAGATGTCCATATCTGAGATGCCACAACCAGTCTTTTTCATTGACGACACTTCTAAGACACTTTGGTGTATCATGATGAACAGTTAATGGAAACATCATATTCTTTATTATCTTTACTCGAGTAATTAGCTCCCCTCGAGTATTTGCAAGTGTTAAGTGCATATCTTTTAGGCTAATATGATAACCATTCTCCAGCAGTTGTCTAAGGCTCAATATGTTAGTCTTCATGTCTGGAACATATTAGACATTGGAGATGAAAGCATGATCACCATCCCTTTGTTTGCTAATAATATCTCATTTTCCCTGGACTGGAATTTTTAAGAGATCACCACAAACCTTCTCATCAACTTCGGTAAAGAAATTTTTTGTGCTAGTCATATGGTTACTGGCTCCAGAATCAAGCAACTAAATACCTTGGTCTTGTTCAGTTGAGTTGTGTGACATCAAGCTCATCGAAGTTCTAGTAACTAATTCTGTCTTTATAAAGTTAGCTCTGTCGCTAGCTTCATTTGCAGGTGGCGTTTTATATTCATTGCTGTAATGACTATTTTGTGGCATTTGTAGCATTGAATATTGCATCTGTCAACATTTGGACGATTATTGTAATCGCCTATTCTTCATCTTCCTTTTCCTTTCGGGGTGTGGTTCTACTGTCCCCCGTAGTTTTACTGTCCTCTTCCGTCTCTACCTTTGGATTTTGAATTAAGACCTCGTCCTCTCTGTGATGTCTCCCCTTACACCTGCTTCTCTGTATTGAGATACAGCTTTGACTGTAGTGTTTGCTCCAGCACTTTATCTTCACTTCTTCTTGTTATTTTCTACTTATGGGCTTGTAGTGAACCCATAAGTTCTTCCATAGATAGGGTTTCCAGATCCTTGGTTTCTTCTAAAGCAACAACAATATAATCGAATTTTGGATCTAATGATCGCAAAATTTTCTCTGAAATTCTCATGTCTGTAAAATCTTCTCCATTCCTTCTGATCTGGTTGACAACCACCATAATTCGTGTATAAAATTTAGAAATTGATTCTGAAATTTTCATACATAAGGAATCAAATTCACCTCACAGAGTTTGAAGTCGAATCCTTTTCACTTTGTCAGCAACTTTGTATGTTTTCTGAAGCATCTCCCAAATTTTTTTTGATGTCTTTGCGAAAGCTATGATCTCGAACATGGCTTCATCAAGTCCTTGATACAACATTGACTTTGAATTGCAATCTTTCTTTCGATCTGTTTTGAGAGTTGTCTTTTTTGTTTCTGTCAAGCCCGCTTCTGCTTCTTTTATAGCAAGTTCTGTATATCCATCTTCCACCATGGTCATAACATCTTGAGAACCTAGTAAGGCTCTCATTTGTGTACACCAATTGTCATAGTTGTCTTTGGTGAGCTTTGTAATCGTAATTGGTGCACTTCTGTTTGCCATTGAGATTTGAAATTAACAAATTTCAATTTAGAGTTGGAATTTCCAAAATCTGACTCCGCCAATGAGTCGAGAACGGTTGAATTAGTTGGAAAGCACTCTTAAATCGTTTGAATCAAACTTCGGATGGCTAAGATTTGACAAAATAAAATCTGGTCGGAATGGATGGCTCAGATTAAGTTTTGAACTGGGTTGTGAAGCACTGGATTACAGCCTTAGGTTGGGTAGCTCAACTCAGCTTGGCTTAAAGATGCGGCTCGACTTGGTGGCTCGGCTCGGCTCAGTGGCACGGCTTGGCTTGATGGCTTAGATTGGAAGCTCAACCTGTCAGAGAGATGACGTCAAGAACCGAAGTATAACGTTAGCACCGACAAGTGTAACATCAGCAATGCCGGAGAAGACGCGTGCAGCATGTGTCTACGTGTGGGATTACGCGCCAATCTTCAGAGGGCGCGTAGAGGGTCTGTTTGGCTCGTTCCTTGCACCATTGTGCTCTTCGTCTCGAGCTCTTCAATTTAGTGTGCTCAAAGTTCGATTTTGAGCACTTTGATTTTGGGCAGTTTTGCCTGACTTGCTGTTTTCACATATTTATAGCTGATTTTTGATCTTCTAGCTTTCCTGAAGCTCTGATACCACTATTAGTGGGAGTGAAATAACTGAGGTCACTTGTGGTACACCTTTGGGAGACTAATTTCACACAAAAATGGTTTTGAATTAAACTTTGAAACACAAATAACAACAAATCTGTGAAACCCATAGATACAACTCTCTAATTCTCTCACACTCTAACTCTCTTCTTCACTCCACACACTTACACTACATTACATACACCTATTTATAGCTGAATTGTAAAGGACAAGACACCAGCAGGCAGCCAACAAGCCACCCTACTGGCAGCCTACAAGCCACTCTACAACATCCTTCTTTAATAAATTTAACCTTCCACAGTAACAAGAATTAATGACACTAATTTATCGGTGTCAAAGTTTAAACTCTCAACAAAATGAATATTGTCGACTGCAAATGGGTTTACTGAATCAAGCGGCGATCCGATGGTTCAATTGAAAGATATAAAGCACGGTTGGTTGCCAAAGGTTTACATCAACAACATGGTCTTGATTACAATAAGACCTTTAGTCCTATTGTCTAGCCAACCACTATTCGTACTATCTTGTCCATTACCATTTCACACGAATGGTCTATTTGTCAATTGGATGTGAACAATGCCTTCCTGCATGGGCATCTTGATAAAGAAGTATACATAACTCAACCTCTTGGGTTTGTTGACCCTACACATCCCAACCATGTTTGTCTACTGCACAAATCTTAATTTATATAGCCTCAAACAGGCACCTTGTGCATGGTTTCATCGCCTCTCCTGATATGTCAAGGGTTTGCTGCCTCCAAAACGGATCGATCTTTTCTCGTAATAATGTTTTGATTTATGTTCTTTTATATATTGATGACATCCTTGTGACAGGCATTAATTTGGCACGTCTAAATGATCTTATTCATAGTGTTGGTGTTGAATTTTCTATAAAAGACCATAGTTATCTACACTACTTCCTTGGCGTCGAAGCTCTTCATCACTTTAAAGGTCTTTTTTTTTTGTCTTAGTAGCAATATACAATCAATCTTCTTAAGAAATCCGGGATGGCTACTTCAAAACCTGTGCAAACACTTTGTTCTACTGGGCAACAACTCTCCAAAAATAGCAGTGTGCTTCTGTCAAATCCAACTCAATATCGGCAAATAGTTGGTGCTCTCTAATACTTGACTTTGACTCGACCAGACATCGCATTTTCTATTAACAAAGTTTATGCACGCTCCAACTGAAGATCATTAGATAATTGTTAAACATATCTTGAGGTATCTTCAACTTACCCAAGATTATTGTCTTCTGATTGCTCTGTAATCAATGCATTTATCGAGTCTTTTTTACTATATTTTGATGGATTATGCATTAACTTTGTTATTTGTTAGCCATAAATCGCGAATCTAATGTTTTTATCTTGTTTTGTAGGAATTCTTCATAAAAATGGCATTTTGAGCATGATCGAGCTTGGTTCTGTGCATTTGCTTTCGGATGAAGCTCAAAGTGGAGTTAATTGGATGGAAAAATCATCAAAAGGATGTTAGGATGGCTCTGGGAAGCTTTTGGAAGCAAAAAGGAAGCAAAAGGAGGAAACTTAATTTTATCGATAGAAACTCTATTGATTGTCTATCGATCGTCTATTGATAGATAGAAGCTATGCAGAAAAATTTATCTCCTCTATTAATCCTCTATCGATCGTCTATCGATAGACATCACCTCAGAAAGCGTGCCCGCGATTTTTAGCAGCTTTTAATGCTATTTTTGGAGAGTTTTGTTTTAGTAGGTCTCTGTACTCTATTTAAGCATTCTTTTAGGTTATTTAGGATAGCTAGACTTGGCACTAGCCTCCCTCTCTCTTCTCTCTCCATTCTCTCTCTTCTCTTTTGGGATTTTTGGCGCGCCCATGGAAGGGATGAAGAACTCCGGCGATTCTACCCCAGCTATAAGTGGCTAAGCTTCTCTCTTGGGTTGAAGATGAAGCTTCTCTCTACTTTTTTGTATTTGCAAGTTTGGATTTGAGTTTTACGTATAGTTTGTGGTGATTGTACAATAATGAGAATATTGCTTCTACGCAATTTGGTTTTAATCGATTTTATCTATTAACATATTTGTTTTCTGTGATTTCAATTATGTTTGTTGTACAATGGTGCTTATCGAATGTGTGTATGTAAAGTAAGATGGTTCATGCCTTACTTTGATGGATTGTGCATTCTCGTTTGACAGTCCATGCCTTAAAAAGGATGATCCATGCTTGATTCATATATGGATAATCATTATTGAATGATTTACTCTTGTAGTTTATATCATCACTACCATGGATATACATAAACCCTAATCAAACTTATGAATACGATTGATGCGAGTTAAGTGGATTCGAAACCCAATACCTTTTATTAATTGTTTTACATTCTTTACTTTAAACAAACCAACTCTTCAAAATCAAGGATTGTTCTTTTAACTAAAATCAATTTCGCTTTAGTTTCTCATAACTTAGCCTTTAGTCCATGTGGATCGACATCCGTGCGAAAACCAAAGTTTCAACGAATTGAGGTTACAAGCACGAGTTCTTTTATAAATTTAAATCTTGATTGTAAACAAGAAAATAATCTCCCTTATTTGTGCCAATCAAATTTTGGCGCCGTTGCCGGGGACTTTAGCACGGTTATAGGAATTGTAGTGATTTCCGTTTTAGTTGTAGTTTTAAGATTTTCTTTTCTTTTATCTTTTTAGGACTTTCTTTCCCTTTTGCTACTTTTGTTATCTTCTTCTTTCAAGGTTGTGTGTTTTGCAGATTTCTAATCAGATTTTTGCGGGCTAAGGCCACAAGGCCAATTACTAAAAAAAAAAATTATTGCCCAGGTGCCAAAGTATTGTATAGGACTCCATAAAGACTAGCAATCGGGATCAAAGGGAGTATTTTCTTACCTTATTTTTTTATTTTTCGTTTCTTTTTCTTTTTATTTTTGTTTTGCGTTACATATCATCTAGTTGGAGAGTGTGCTTTGTATGCATGGTCGGCGTTCCTTGTCTCTTGAGGGCTTCTTTTTGTAACAATATCGAGTCAGAGTCTGTGTCTGGGATAAGAGATATAGTCGATAATCCTGCTAGAGCAGCTGCGGCTCCACCGCAAGCTCAGCAAGTACCTAGGCTTTTAAGGGACCATTTTGTGCCAGGTACTTTTACTCCACCTTCGTATATTCAGATTCCTAATATAGAGAATGTCCAATATGAGATTCGGCATGCTAATCTTCAAATGCTACCGAACTTCTATGGGTTGGATAGGGAGAATCCATACGACCACTTAACTGAGTTTTTAGGAGTCTGTTCCACGGCAAGGATTCAAGGTCTCACTGCTAATGTCTTGAAACTCTTGTTGTTCTCATATTCTCTACGGGAATAGGGCAAAAACTTAGATAAATACTCTTAGGACCCCCAAACTTGTCACTACATGGGAGGAGCTTCAAAAACTCTTCCTAACTAGGTTCTACTCCATAGGTCGCATTGCTCAAATACGGTATGCCATTACTCATTTTGTCCAGAAAGAGGGAGAACATTTTCATGAGGCTTGGGAGCGGATGAAAGAGTTGCTTAGGCTGTGTCCTCACCATGACATTCCTAACTGGAAAATTATCCAATCCTTCTTTCAAGGGTTGTGTATCAATGATAAGAGTCTAGTAAATGCTGCGAGTGGGGGTGCCATTTTTAGGAAGAGTGCTGATGAGGCCTGGGAGTTGTACGAGATTCTCAGTGAGGATTCTTTGCACATGGCCTGAATGAGTAAAATCGATAGAGGTACGTCTACGTCCTCTAATTTGCCTAAGAAAGGAGGTGTCTATGAGGTCGAGAGTATTACTGTAATGGATCAGCACGTGACAGCTTTGTCCAAGAAATTGGATCAATTGCTTGCCGCTCAAGGCCATCTATTTAAGAAACCCCATTGCCCAGTCAGTGATGTCTGTGGGATTTGTGCAGATTTGAGTCATAACACCTTTTCTTGTCCCATGGCTAGTCAGTTGCCAGAGTTTGTGCAGGAGCAGGTTAATGTAGCCCAAGGGTTTTCTAATCCTAGGAATGACCCGTACTCGAATACTTTCAATCCGGGTTGGAAGAGTCACCCTAACTTGCGGTGGTCTCAACCCTTTGAAGGGTTAGGAAATCAGTTCACCCAACTTCAGTACCAAAACCAAAGTGTCCCTCCACCCCAACCTCAGCAACCCCAAAGGAGTTCTAACTTTGAGACCATAGTTCTCAATGCTTTAAAAAATATAGAGGCGGATCGCCAACTCCTTCATTCTCATTCTCAATCGATTGCTAAGTTAGAGCAGCAAGTGGGGAAAATCGCGGCTTCTCTTAGTCGTCGAGATGAGGGTAGACTTCCTAGTCAACCCGTGAATAACCCCAAGGGCGTGAATATGGCTGAGAGTTCTTCCTTACAAGACTCTCAATTTTTTGAGGATGTGAATGTAATCACCACTTTGAGGAGTGGTAGGGTAGTTGACAACCGGGTCGGGGAGAAATCTAGTGAAAGTGAGGTGAGGGTTGAGTCTAGAGTCCTTGAGGTGGAACAATCTAGTGAGAATGAGGAGGTTCAGAAAAAGAAAAATAAGAAAGTGGTCGGTGAGCCTAAGAGGGATAATTTTCCCTCTAATTCTGATGATCCTGTGGCATCCTATGTGCCTAAGGCTCCATTCCCTTCGGCGTTGGTTCCGCCCATTAAAGGGAAGAACAAGGCAGCGTCTTTGAGTGAGATTTTAGAAGTGTTTAAACACGTGCATATCAATTTACCACTCTTAGATGAGATTAAACAAATCCCGTCGTATGCCAAATTCTTAAAGGACTTGTGTACTCAATAGCGCAAAGAATGCTTATATTTAGCTAAATCTACAGTCCTTTCTGAAGTGGCTAGTGCGGTAGTGCAACATCACCTTCCCCTTAAACGTAAGGACCCTTGTACACCTACTATTCGTTGCTTCTTAGGAAGCCATTTCATAGATAGGGCCTTAGTTGATTTTGGGGCAAGTGTGAACATCCTTCCATACTCTGTGTATGAGAAGATGTAACTAGGAGAGCTTCAACCTAGCCCTACTGTGCTTTAGTTCGCGGATAGGTCGACCAAAGTACTTAGGAGGATTTTGAAAGATGTTCTTGTCAAGTTAGAGTCATTTGTATTCCTTGCAGATTTTATCGTTCTTGATATGGAACCTGTGCATAGTGCTAAGGCACAAATCCCTGTGATCTTAGGAAGACCCTTTCTAGTGACTGCAAATGTTGTTTTATTTTGTAGGGAGGGTACATGGAAGTCTCCTTTGGTAACTTGAAAGCTAAGCTTCAAGTGTACCATGCTTCTTCATACCCTCATCACTTTAAGGAGTGTTCTTTTAGTAGAGAGCTAGGGAACGAGATTGAGGAGGCATTGCCTTATATTCCACCGTTAGATCCTTTTGATGCAAGCCTTCCTCCGTGTGATATTGTGGCTCATTATTTTTTAGAGTTTGATAAAGTTTGTGAGTCCACACCATTCCTAGGCATCCTACCTTGGAAGCCTAAAGGTAAGTCATTTTCCCTAATGATCCACTTTCTTAAATCAGTTTCTGTTATTTGGATTGCAAGTTTTGCCGGCTAAAATTGTTAAACATAAACTAATTTTTGGGAGGAGACCAAAGGAGAAGGAACATATTCGATGGATGGTATGAGTAGATTTATTTCTTCATTTCTTGTGCATATTGTCTGTTGTTTTTTATTGTGATTTACATCCATCGAGGACAATGCATGATTTAAGTTGGGGGGAGGAATAAATAATTTTTTGAAAAATTTCAGTCATTCCCTTAAGCGTTGATTGATTTTTGAACTTGTTTCAATATGTGTATGCTTTTATTAGTCTACAAATCTCTGAGTTATGGTTTGTTTTGAGCTTATGCTTATGTGTAGGTGAAAATCTGAATTGCATATGCACGAATCATTCATGATATTTTTTGAACCAAATAGTACCTTGTTTAAATTTATCTAGTCTTTTTCATTCTTCATCTTGTGTCTCTATATAAAAATTCTATTTTTATCTTCTTTTTCTTTCTTATCTATTCAATCCACATCCATTTTTATTTTTATGATTAGTTTAGCATTTGCATGATGGATAGTTTTGTTGCGCAATATTTAAACATTTGTGAGTCATGGAAAAGGATTATAGGCCATCTTTGTTATTTGAGCTTAAAAATTCTTTCATATTTATATTGCCATTAGTACCTAATTAGAGCCTTCGAGTTTCCTTTTCTAGGCCAGCTTAGGGAGCCTAAGGGTAGAGGTTAGGTGAATCAATTCTTGGTTGGAGAGTCGTTTTCGAGTCTTTGAGTCTTGTTTTTTGTGTTTTGGTGTTTTGTGTGCCATGTCTCAGTATTGAGCAGTTTCTTTTTGTAAATGTGTTGAAATCTGTGATATGGATGATCAAAGTGTTAAATATTGCATCTTCGAAAAAAAATGAAAAGAAAGAAAGAAGGAAAAGAAGAAATATAAAAAAAAGGGTTTGTTTGTGTACTACCCCTCTCAAAATTGAAAATATAAAGCTTAATTCAAGTTGGTGGGTGTGTCAAAAAAAAAAAAACAAAAGATAAAAAGTGAATGATGCAACAAGAATAAAAACCCAGAAATTCTTTATATTCCAATCTTCTTTGAACTAAGTGATTCTGCTAAAGAGCTTGGTACATTGTTTTTAGTCTTGGGGGTTGGGTTGCATGTTTTGAGTCATTTGTGTCTTTTGAGTAGTTTTTGTGTGTTTTGTCTTGTTTTGTATTAGGTGAGGTGTATGTGATGGTTGGGTAGAGAACCTAAACTATGTTTTTAAACCATCACATGTCTTTTTGATTTCCATCATTGAACCAAAAGACATTATTAAGCACATAAAGTCCTATTTGATTCCATGAAATGCTTATGTTTTATTTTGTTGCAACTTTACCATCTTTTATGTATATGTGTGTAGTTTCATTCTCATTCACCATTTTTCCTAAACTTCTCTTCCATAGTGTTGTTGTTTTTCTTTGTTTTCTTATATTTTGTGTTATATTTCTCAGTTTCATTCTCTTCATTCTTCGTGTTCTCTATCCCATTTGTTTAAGTTTGGTTATTTGATGGTTTAGAACTTGATTGCGTGATTCCACTTCACTACACATGGATTTCACTTATACGAAGTTAGTTCAATGTATTACATGATTTATGAGTAGTTAGATGGTTTAGCATGCCCATTATATTGAAAGTTGTTTCTCTTGATCTTTGTGAATATAGGGGAATGGACTGAAATTTGCATGTTTGTGGGTATCATTTCTGCAAACCCTCACGAGACTATAACTCGTCCACTAGGGGGAACTTGGGGGTTTAAAGGCTTGTTGCATACGCTAAATGCAATCGCGATTCCCTGCGAAAGTAGCTTTTATTTAGTTTTGTTTTCTTTAGTAGTCAGTTTTTCTTTATTTTAGTAGTGTTTTAGATTCAGTGGTTTGCTAGGGGCTAGCAAAGTTTAAGTTGGAGGGTGTGATTGCTCTGCAGTCAATGCATTTATCGAGTCTTTTTTACTATATTTTGATGGATTATGCTTGAACTTTGTTATTTGTTAGCCATAAATCGCGAATCTAATGTTTTTATCTTGTTTTGTAGAAATTCTTTATAAAAATGGCATTTTGAGCATGATCGAGCTTGGTTCTGTGCATTTGCTTTCGGATGAAGCTCAAAGTGGAGTCAATTGGATGGAAAAATCATCAAAAGGATGTTACGATGGCTCTGGGAAGCTTAGCAAAAAGGAAGCAAAAGGAGGAAACTTAATTTTATCGATAGAAACTCTATCGATCCTTTATCGATCGTCTATCGATAGAGAGAAGCTATGCAGAAAAATTTATCTCCTCTATCGATCGTCTATCAATAGACATCACCTCGGAATGCGTGCCCATGATTTTTAGTAGCTTTTAATGCTATTTTTGGAGAGTTTTGTTTTAGTAGGTCTCTGTACTCTATTTAAGCATTTGTTTTAGGTTATTTAGGATAGCTAGACTTGGCACTAGCCTCCCTCTCTCTTCTCTTTCCATTCTCTCTCTTCTCTCTTGGGATTCTTGGCTTGTCCATGGAAGAGATGAAGAACTCTGGTAATTCTACCACAGCTATGAGCGGCTAAGCTTCTCTTTTGGGTTGAAGATGAAGCTTCTCTCTACTCTTTTGTATTTGTAAGTTTAGATTTGGGTTTTACGTATAGTTTGTGGTGATTGTACAACAATGAGAGTATTGCTTCTATGCAATTTGATTTTAATCGATTTTATCTATTAACATATTTGGTTTCTGAGATTTCAATTATGTTTGTTGTACAATGGTGCTTAATGAATGTGTGTATGTAGAGTAAGATGGTTCATGCCTTACTTGGATGGATTGTGCATTCTCGTTTGATAGTTCATGCCTTAAAAAGGATGATTCATGATTGATTCATATATGCATAATCATTATTGAATGATTTATTCTTGTAGTTTAAATCATCACTACCATGGATATAAATGAACCCTAATCAAACTTATGAATACGATTGATGCAAGTCAAGTGGATTCGAAACCCAAGACCTTTTATTAATTGTTTTACATTCCTTAGTTTAAACAAACCAACTCTTCAAAATCAAAGATTGTTCTTTTAACTAAAATCGAATTCACTTTAGTTTTTCATAACTTAGCCTTTAGTCCCCGTGGATCGACATCCGTGCGAAGACCAAAGTTTCAACGAATTGAGGTTACAGGCACGAGCTCTTTTATAAATTTTAAATCTTGATTGTAAACAGGGAAATAACCTCCCTTGTTTGTGCCGATCAACTTATTTCAAAAAATAGCTCTTCCAATATTCATGTCTCTACTGACTCTGATTTGGCCGGGTGCCCGGATGGTCGCCGCTCCACTATCGGTTATGTAGTTTACTAGGGTTTCAATCTTATCTCATAGTCGTCCTGAAAACAATATACGGTCTCTAGATCTTCTACTGAATTTGAGTATAAAGCCATTGTTGATGCGACTGCTGAAGTGATGTGTTTGCAATTGCTTTTGTTTGAACTCGGTTATTCTCTCCCAAAAGCCCCTACATTGTGGTGTGACAATCTTGATGCCACTTATCTCACTGCTAACCCGGTTTTTCATGCCCGTACCAAACATGTCGAAATTGATTTTCACTTTGTTCGGGACAAGGTTGCTCGCAAGGACTTACTTGTACAGTTTATTTCCACTCATGATCAACTTGCTGACATTCTTACTAAGGGATTAAGCTCCACTCGATTCAAATTTTTACGCAACAATTTGAAGCTTTACCGGCTACCACCTTCAACTTGAGGGGGGTGTTAACCATATTCATATATTATGTGTATTTTATCTTATATTTGAATTATCCCTTTGTAATTCTCTATAAATAGAGCAATGTAACACAATACAAAATGGGAAAAATATATCATTCAATTTGATTCAACTATGCACAAAAGTAGAAGTTCTATCTTATTGCTAAATGTCAGATGGTTTAAAAAAAATTGGTATAAAATATAGTCCCTGTTGGATCTAAGACAGCATCTAGGTGAATAGAACTCAGAAAATCAATCAAAAATGGAGGAAGAAAAGAGGCGGGCACAGAAAGCTATTCAACAAAAACAGGGAAAGACTAAACCGTTGACTTTCTTCTCTTTTCTGGTCACCATTTTTTAGATTTTTCCATTACAATTTATACAAGAGTATAGGACATATCAAAGCCATATAACTGGACACAAAATCTACTTTACACTTGGCAACTAGATAGCATAATATAAGTAAAAATGAAAAAAATGACTTATTGTTGGAACTCATGCACAAAAATTACCTCTATAATATATCATAGATAGATATTACCTCAAATAATATTATATGTTATTGTAAAAAGTGAAGAACGGCAGGGTTGAGGCGCGGACGCTCTCTTTAAGACAGTTCACGCTACTACGGATTATATCTGATGCAGTAGTAGTTCACTAGAACGCCGCCTTCAGGATACAACGATACAACAATTCAATCACTCACTGTTATCTTCTCAAAATCTGCACAACTATGAGAAGATAAAAGCTCCACACAACACCTTACTTTGCCCAATAAACTCATAAAAAATAAACTCAAGAGTAAGAAAAAAGACTTGTAAAAGAAGACAAAAGAGAAAGACATGACGAGTATATGAGTGTTTTTTATGTCTTAGAATGATCATCTATTTATAGGTGTAGGAATTTTGTAACCTATGATGATAGAATTAAAATTCTATCATAATATCAAATTCTAGGTCATCGATCATAATACATATGAGAGGTTATGGAAGTTACACAAAATTAAATAAAAATTTGACCATCAAAATTGTAACCCCTCATGATATAATATACATACATATATATATATATATATATAACTAACAATAACTAACAGTAAATGTTAACTTATAAATATACTGCATATTAACACTAATAGCTAGTCCCCATAGCATTACTCCGAAGAAATTGTCTGCTTAACTAGTAGACCTTCAATTCCATTATCGATCTTATGTTAAACCAACAAAGATTTCAGGACAAAACAACAAAAACTAAACAATGGTCCATGTTCTCTCCAACTATAACTATAACCTCCTCTTTTGCATCTTGAGTCTAAATTAGGGGTTCAATTCGGATCAGATCGGATCGGACTTGGGGGAAATGAGGACTGATCTGACCTAATTCAGATTAGGCTTTTTAGAACCATGTCCAATCCTAATTGAATTCGGACCATATCTAAACCAATCTGAATTCAATTCGGATCAGATTGGATTGGATCACGGTTTTTCGTTTAAAATAAATAAATAAATAAATAAAATTTAAAAAAAACAAAAATTAATGATTCACTTTGATGACAACCGTGATACTGCATAACTACATATTGGAAAAAAAATTAAGTATGCACTTAACTCAAACCAACTTCCCATAATTAACATAGCTTTAATAAAGGTCGTGATAATAAAAATTAACTAGGCACAACTTGTTATCTCTTTTTAGTTTTTACACAATTAATACTATTTATGTATATATAAAAAATCTAAATAAATAAAAAAATTAAAGGGATTGGAATTTTGATAAACCAGCCATTGGATTAGATATCCTATATATTTAAGTCATACATACCAAAAATCACAATGATCCAACGATTAGATTTTAAAATATCTCAATACTTAAAATTCTATTATTTTTTAATATCTAAGTGTGAACCAGCCAACCTGAATCGGGAGGCTTCTCGTTCGTTCACTCTTGGGGTGAGGTTTATCTTGAGTGGATTGTGGATGATGTTCATCCGTCTCGATTTATCCTTCTCTATTATCCTTCTATTATCCACATTTATCCTTCTCTATTATCCACTCAAAATAGGGTTTTTTGAAAAAGGGATGAGAGTTTGTAAAAAACTAGGAGTCGCCACCTTATTTTTAGGGAACAAGGAAACCACAAAAAAGAGTTTTATTTTCAATAAAACATTGACCCCATATTTTGGAAAAGCATGGTCTTTCGAATCAAAGTTGGATTTTGGGGCTAGGTTACAAAGTGGGAAGGTTCCAAGGAACTCCTTGTAGGCACCCACCTCGCCCTAATTAAAGGTCTCCTAATTAAGTTTGGGTTTTATCAAAATCTTTTCAAAACAATCCTAGTTATCTAATCAATCACAAAATATGATATATAATATATAATAATAATATATAGTATGAAAGTATACACAATCCTAAGAGTCTTAGGAGACTAGAAGTCAACCTAAGATTGGACTTGCGCCATATTGACTGCCTACGTACCTTATCAATTGCTTGACAAAGATCAAAGTCCACGTAGTTCGATTACATAGGACTCTCCTATTGTAACAAACCACATAATCGTAGATATTCTATCTTATCTTGGACTCTAGCTTCGAGCACTTGTTATGAGAGATGAAATTTCATTCCATTTTGAATTCATTCAAAATCACTTTTAGAATTGTTCTCGAAGTAGAATCCTAGGTAAA
>JAESVK010000627.1:701034-717710 GCA_017140935.1 Hamamelis virginiana
CCTCTTTCTCTGCCTTCTTGCTTCAAGCCTTCTCCTCAAGCTCCAAGCCTTCTCCTCAACCTCCAAGGTCTCTAAGGACCTCAAGAACTTTAAAACTTAAGCTAGAGTGCTATGGGGGAAACGATCGATTAAAGCGCCGAAACGATCGTGATTCGATTCTACATGTTTTAAGAAGTGTTTGAAGTGAAAATTCATTGACCAAGGTCAAAGGTTTAGGAAAAATTCGACCGATTAGCTGTTTAGAGCCTGCCGGGCCCAAATTAGGGTTTTGAAATTTGCTAACCGATTGCTTTCGAAATCATTTCTTCTTCTTGAAACAAGTTTTAAAATGTTTTAGGAAAGTGTTTTGAAGCCTTTGAAGGCTTTAGTTTGATAAAAATATCGAATCCCGGTCGCTTCCGGTCGAAACCCTAATCTGGGCTTTGAAAAGGCCTTTCGAGCTTCAAGAGCCAATCATGAGCCAGAAGGCTCCACAGATCTTGTCATTGATCAACTTAGCTACCAAACACACTTTACATATCTATGCCAAAGCCTCGAGACCATTCGAGACAAGATCAACAGTCATTCAAGGCTTTTGTGATTCAAATGACCAAACTGCCCTTCAGTCACAAAATGCCTTATTTTCTATCAAGCCTGGCTCGGATTGCCATGAAATATTGCAGGGACGTTCCTAGACTCTCTAAAACCTAATGCAAAAAGAACCGACTCAATCTGACATAAAATCCTACATGTGATAATGACCTCTACCTAATTACCCACAAAGGGTAAAACTGAGAACTTAGGGTTTTGACACCCTATTTCATTTCTAAACATAGGCAACCATTCATGACCATACTCATGGTCAAAAATGGATGTCTACACTAAGTAATGATTTTCAAGGTGACATTTTCAAAAATGACCGTAGGTGTGAACCAGCCAACCTGAATCGAGAGGCCTCTCGTTCACTCTTGGGGTGGGGTTTATCTTGAGTGGATTGTGGATGATGTTTATCCGTCTCAATTTATATTTCTCTATTATCCTTCTCTAGTATCCACATTTATCCTTCTCTATTATCCACTCAAGATAGGATTTTTTGAAAGAGGGATGAGAGTTTGTAAAAAATTAGGAGTTGCCACCTTATTTTTAGGGAACAAGGAAACCACAAAAAGAGTTTTATTTTCAATAAAACATTGACCCCATATTTTGGAAAAGCATGGTCTTTCGAATCAAAGTTGGATTTGGGGGCTAGGTTACGAAGTGGGAGGGTTCCAAGGAACTCCTTGTAGGCACCTACCTCGCCCTAATTAAAGGTCTCCTAATTAAGTTTGGGTTTTATCAAAATCTTTTCAAAACAATCCTAGTTATCTAATCAATAACAAAATATGATATATAATATATAATAATAATATATAGTATGAAAGTATACACAATCCTAATGGTCTTAGGAGACTAGAAGTCAACCTAAGATTGGACTTGCGCCCCATTGACTGCCTACGTACCTTATCAATTGCTTGACAAAGATCAAAGTCCACGTAGTTCGATTACATAGGACTCTCCTATTGTAACAAACCACATAATCGTAGATATTCTATCTTATCTTGGACTCTAGCATCGAGAGTTTGAGTTGGATCAAAACACTTGTTATGAGAGATGGAATTTCATTCCATTTTGAATTCTTTCAAAATCAGTTTTTAGAATTATTCTAGAAGTAGAATCCTAGGTAAAATAGAACTCTATTCTTATTGTAATTCTTACAACAAAGAAGAGTCCTAAGTGGGATCAAGTGACCCCCCTAATCCTAGGGTTTCTAGCTAATCCTAGGTTAGTCTAAATACCTAAAACACTAAAATATGCATGCTGGAATTTAAATAGAATAAATAAAAAATGCGATAAACAATGCTAATAATGCATGAAAAATGATCCTAAATGCAATCTAATCAAACTATGTGAACCTAGGCATATTTCTAAGTTGGATTTGGCCCTAAAAATGGTTTTTAACTTACTTTAAAGTTACTTTCAATCCATGGACAGATTTGAATATAGCTTTAAAAGTAATTTAAAACCCATGAAAACAATAAATAGAAAAGGTGTAAATGATCTAGCATGCAACCTAATATGATATATTAACACTACCATATGTAAAACTACACCAAAATAACCAAATCTCATGCTTAAACTACTTAACCTAACACAAGAGAAGAATCTTACCTTTGCATGCTCCCTCGAACACGAGTCATATTATTCCAAACAAGACATGATTAAAGTAATGACATAAACCTAAACTATTAATATGCATCTCTAACATGGTAACAATATAAAACTTAAAAAAAAATGGATTAATATACTTTCCTAATATTAATAATATGCATGAAACTAATATATTATCATATATTCTAGATATAAAATAAATCCTAATACTAATATGGTATGATAATATAAGAATGGAAGAAGAGAAATATGCATATGAAAATAAGCTAGTCTATTATGCATACTAAAGAAATATGGAATTTATACTATGCATGCTAATTTATATCCTATGCATACTAATAATAAACTAAACCCTATGCCTACTAATAAAAACCTAACCTAACATGATTAAAGAAGAAAAAGAAAAAGAACAAGAACAGAAAAGAAAACTACTAACCTCTGCCTTCAAGCCTTCAAGCTTCAAGCCTTCTCTTCAAGCTCCAAGCCTTCTCTTCAAGCTCCAAGCCTTCTCTCCAAGGACTCTAAGGACCTCAAAAAAACTTTAAAACTTAAGCTAGAGTGCTATGGGGGAAGCTTGTGCAATTGCTCAAGCCTCTACTCTCCAAGCTAGCTCTCTAAAGCTTATTTTGTGTGTTGAAACTCATTTCAGGGCCCTCTATTTATAGGGAGGCCTGAGTTTGATCAATGGTTGAGTTTAAATCTCCTAGGAATGATCCAAGGGTTAAAAATTAGTCTTCCAAGGTGTTCATACTCATCCAAAAGCCCCCATGGCCGAACTGGACACATGGCAAGGCTTGGAAGAGTCTTGGCAGGAAAAATACTGTGTTTTTTACATTTTTTGGCAAAAAAAAAATCGATGACCATCCACTCTAGGATGGCTGGCCGTCCTTCATGGATGGTTAGCCGTCCCTAGGTGGACGGCCATTGGTCTTCCATTCCATTTTTAGCCTATTTTGACTTTCCTCAGCCTGTTTTGACCCGGTTTCGGCTTTTTTCTGCTTTTCGGGCCCGTTTTGAAGTCCAAATTTGACGATTCAAGCGCCGAAACGATCGTGATTCAATTCTCCATGTTTTAAGAAGTGTTTGAAGTGAAAATGCATTGACCAATGTCAAAGGTTTAGGAAAAAGTCGACCGATTAACTGTTTAGAGCCTACCGGGCCCAAATTAGGGTTTTGAAATTTGCTAACCGATTGCTTTCGAAATCATTTCTTCTTCTTGAAACAAGTTTTAAAATGTTTTATGAAAGTGTTTTGAAGCCTTTGAAGGCTTTAGTTTGATAAAAATATCGAATCCCGGTCGCTTCCGGTCGAAACCCTAATCTGGGCTTTGAAAGGGCCTTTCGAGCTTTAAGAGCCAGATATGAACCAGAAGGCTAACAGGCCTTGCCACTCATCAAATTAGTTACCAAATACACCTTAAATATCTATGCCAAAGCCTCGAGGCCATTTGAAACAAGATCGATAGTCATTCAGGGCTTTTGTGATTCAAAGGACCAAACTGCCCTTCAGTCACAAAAGGCCTTATTTTCTATCAAGCCTGGCTCGGAATGTCATGAAATTTTGTAGGGATGTTCCTAGACTCTCTAAAAATCTAATGCAAAAAGAACCAACTCAATCTGACCTAAAAACCTACATGTGATAATGACTTTTAACCTACTACCTACAAAGGGTAAAACTGGCAACTTAGGGTTTTGACACCCTATTTCACCTCTAATCATAGGCAACCATTCATGACCATACTCATGGTCAAAAATGGATGTCTACAGTAGGATGAGATGTTCTGCTTATGTAAGTCATGCATGCAAAAAATCACATTGATCCAACGATTAATTTTTTTAAAAAGAAATGCCACATTTTTGTAAATAACTGTGAGATTATATTTGCATAATTTAAACAATTTATATTGTTGGCCCAAAATATACTCTAGAGGGGGGGTGAATAGAGTATAGGCAAATAAAATTTCTTTTAAAAATGGGATTCAATGTTTTGAAATCTTTGAACTTAGAATAATATGAATGCAATATAAGATTACAACTAAGCAAATGAGATAACAAATAAACAAATAGAATTGCAAGAGTTTGAGTTAAGAGAATCAAACACAACGATTTACGTGGTTCGGTCTCCGCCTACATCCACACCTCAAGAACTCTGTCTAGAGGTTTAATCCACTAAGTAATCTTCTTCAAGGTGGAGAAACCTTTACACTTGCCTTCTTTCAAGGTGAAAAACAACTAACCCACAAGAGTTTTCACAAAACCTTTACAACTCACAATACAAGATGAATAAAGAGTGTACAAAGATTTGTTTCAACAAGCTGATTTGTAATAAATACAAGAGCACTAATAACTTCTCAAATGATCAATGAATATAGCTCAATAGATTTGTCAAAGAGAAGTGAGAGTAACGAATGCTTGAGAGTAATGAATATCAAGACAAAATAAGAGTGATTAACTAGGTGAGCAATAAATGAGAGCCAAGCCACTATATATAGAGAACTAGGGCCAAAATTGTCGTTTGATATCTTTGGAGTCTGATTGGAGAAGATTAGGGTGGTTAGGGATCATTTAATGCTTGATTAGCCATAAAGAGAAAGAGTTGTTTTGAAGTTGCAGAACCAGTAGTCGACTAGGACAAGGTGGTTAGTCGACTAACAAGTTATTTTTCAAATGATTTTTCATTCCCGGGCTCGGTTAGTCGACTAAGAACTAAAGGTTAGTCGACTAGCTAAGCTAAAACAAGTCTGAACAAAATCAGGGTTTGTTAGTCGACTAGGCACAGGGTTGTTAGTCGACTACCAACTTAAAAACACTTTGGAAAATTTTCTCCGGGATCGATTAGTCGGCTAGTAAGAAGGCATTAGTTGACTGGCAATTTTGCAACCAAAACATGGCTACTGACCTTCCATTAGTCGACTAGCGAAGAGGGGTTAGTCGACTAGGGAATCATTAGTCGACTAGTCCAGGGTGATTAGTTGACTAACTTAGAATTTCTCAATCATTGCTTCTGGACTGCACTTAGTCGACTAGGACTAAAGGTGTTAGTCGACTAGGGAAGTTGCAATGTCAATATTTCGAAATTTTTAAGTCAAAATCAACATAAAACACTTGGACAATTTAACTAGGTGTTCCAAAACATTTTTGGTCAATTTTAAAAACATTTTCAAGCATGAATGCTAATGCACAATGAGATGGAAAAAGTTTTCTCTTGAGTTATACAATATTGAGCATAAGAGAAGCCTTACAAAGAGTTCCTAAACACAAGGAGAGCAACTAGACTTCAAAAGGTCTTCATAAGCTTGAGCAAGTCTTCAAGTTAATCTTTAAGGATTGAACTTCTTTGAATTGCTTTGACACTTGAAGCTTGAGGAATGTTGATGAGCTCCAATAATATGTAACTTTGAATCTATGGAGACACAATACTTAACCACTTGTTAGATAAAAGGTATGGTTTAGTAATCATCAAAATAAGGTCAAGGACCTTAGGGCTAACATATATGTTTTCTCAAAAACCAACTGTCGAATCTATGTGATTTTTTGCATGCATAATGTGTATACGTGGAAAATCGTATCCAACGGTCGGTTTCACAAAATATCAACCCCATGTTAGATTTTATAAAATATGGATAAGAATCATATGATATACAACTTGAATGAAACCAACATAAGTAGTTTTTCTTATGAATACATAGTTTTTGCATAAGGTTCTTATTCATGATTTGCAAAATCCAACATGGGCTGTGTAGTTGAGAAACTAACCGTTGGATAAGATGTTTCACGCATACACATTATGTATGCAAAGAATCACACAAATCCGATGACTGGATTTTGAGAAAACATCTAAATGTTCTAAATTGTACAAATATAATCTCACGGTTGTTTAGAAAAAATGTGATATTCTATAAAAAATGACCGTTCGATCAATATGATTTTTTGCATGCATGACTTACATAAGCAGAACATCTCATCCAACGGTCGTTTTTAAAAATGTCAAAGTGAAAATTATTATACTTAAATATATATTAACAAATAATATAATTTTTATTATTGGGATATTTAAAATCTGACCGTTGGATCACTGTGATTTTTGGTATGTATGACTTACATAAATAGTGTATCTAATCCAACAGTCGATTTATCAAAATACCAATCTTTTTATTTTTTGTATTAGTATTTGAAATTTTTATATATAAATAAATAGTAATAGTGTAAAAAGAGGGTAACAAGTAAATTTATAATATCTTTTTTTTACTATTGTATCATAAATTTATAACGTTACAAAAATAAAAAAGAATATTGCATGTTGCATATAGCCATATAATAATAAATATATTTTAATAATATCGGATTTCGGATTGGACATTCGGATGGGATCGGATCGGATTACAAAAGATCAAATTCAAGGACCGATCAGAATTCGATCAATTCAGATTGAGGAATTAGGACTGGGACCAATCCGAAATCAATTCAAACGTGTTACAATCCTGTCCAAATTGACCAGATCGGATCGGATCCCGAGTTGACTATTGTCGAGTTGCACCGCTAGTCTAAATGGCTCATTTACTTCTGTACGTTGTGAGTCATATTAATTAATATATTATCAACATTCAATTCTCCCCATCTATTGGAGATTTTTTCCATGGCCCAGGCCTCCTGCCATGCAAAACCGTACAGTTTGATCGTCACTTGCCTTTGTCCAAATTAGTATTCAGTTATATATATATATATATATATATATATATATATATATATATATATATATATATATATATATATATAAAACTGAATCCTAATGCATCATCAGTATTCTTTAATTAATAGGGTGTTTACCCATAGGTCCTATTTATAAGTTTTGTTTATCGCCATCTTTTCATTTTATCCAAAAATCTCTTTTAATGAAAAACAGTTCAATTTGTTTTTTGATTTTGCAGAAAACTGATGCACAGATAAGTTTTTTTAAAGCACTTGAACTTTTAGGTAAAAAAAACATATATTTGGACTTTTTTGGTAAAATAAAAAGATGATGGAACTTTTGGGTAAAAAGGAATTCAAAATGGGCCCTTTTGATAATTTTCCCTTAATCAATTAGTTTCAAGTTTCAACCCCCGAGTTCATTGATCTCTATCAAACTAATTATTAACTATATATGCTCTGATGGGCTTTTTTGGTTGCAGTCATTCGCAGTATGTTCTAGCTATACATTGAAAATATTATATATGAACTCTTGATTTACTTGTAAACGCAGTAAATAATTAAAAGTTGTTAACCCACAAACAAAACAAGAACAAGGTGCTCCTCCATATCAAGAGATGAGGATAATTTATGTCTCCAATTGTGGGGCTGCATTACTAATTAACTGCAAGGTAGTAATTAATGTAAATGCAGTTGTTTCAACCGGCCAGCTTGATGAACTTTGTATTAATTTTGTTGAAGAAAAATGTTGTTCTCACAACTCTCTTACTATTTCTAATCAATTGCATGACGTGGCAATATTGTGTTAGCATATAGTTTATATAGCATGTGTTAGCACCAATGTTTTAAAACCTGGACCATTCATCAAACCAGAAAAGTTACCGGGTTAAGGGTCAACCGGTTGAACCGTGACGTCACCATGACGTCATAAATATATTAATTAATAATTAAAAATTATTTATTATATATTAAAAACCTTATATATATATATATATATATATATATATATATATATATATATATAAATAAATCCTATAAAAGATTAAAAGTTCTAAAATTTTTTTAAGAAGTATCTCTATTCTTTATAAATTATAATCACACAATATGTCAATATGTCAATATCTCAACAATGCATAATGCTAATAACATATTGCTAAAATGCTAACATATATAATTCAAAAGTTCACCAACACATCAAGTTTGAAATTTCGATGCTATGAACTATCAACGAAGAAGCACTATGGCATATATGTTAATCACATACCAATAATCCAATATAACATATTAATTCACATCATAAAGGATATTCACATTTCAACAAGTTTTAATATATTAACCAAATTCTTCAAAGATATGATTAAGTTATAAAACTTAAAAAAATAAAAAAAAATTGAAATTGTTTTGAAAAGATTATAAATTTATAATAACATACCATGCTTTAAACTTTGAAGCCCACTCATTAGAAATTCCGAACCTTCCAAGCTCCAATCCTTTTAATCTCTGCTCTCATCAATGTTAAACCTGTAAAATATATAGTAGAAAATATAAACATTAAATTCAAAGTCCCATAAGCCTACAAGAAATAAGAAATAAAGAGAGAAAAAAAAAAAAACAAACAATAAGAAAGGCTAAAGGGTGTAAAAGTTTAATATTAGGAAAATCTAGAGCAGAGTAGCCTTCTATCAACGTATGGCCCTTGAGCTATGTACCATAGATTTGATGGCATAACCTACTACCCTTTTCATGCCGCATTCAAGCACGCAATTTTACAATTTACTCATCGTCTCAAATCAAGCAAAAAAAACAAAAAAACAAAATATATAATATCAAGCCAAAAAAAAAAAAAATCATAAATCAAGCCAAACACATTTCATTTGGAAAAAATAACAAACACTAACCATGCAAAGCATTAAACACCAAACCCCAACATTTCCACATAATTTTTTACTTGTCTAAAAAATAAATAAATAAATGTTTGGGACATAAACTAATCAAACCATAGTCGCTATTTTGTTTTCTTTGTACCGTGTAGATCCATGCAAAATCCCTAGATATTGTCACTGCCGAGACTTGTTGGTTCCAGCTATGATCTACCTTGCTGAAATAGGAAGTCAAACTCGAGCTTTGCTTCAATGGCAGATCCCAGAGAGAAATGAGCTTTGCTTCAATGACTTGCACAAATAAGTCTTCCACCTCAAGCAGAGCTTTAATGGCAGATAACAGAGAGGGTTTGAGGGATTGAGGATTCATCGATTCAGAATTGAGGGATTGACTAAATTACACAAATTATAAATAGAGAAGTGAAAACTAACAAGCAAGTAAGAGGATAAAAAAACTAAAAAAGTTCAGTTCATACGAAAATGAGAAATTAGAAAGAAATTACTCAAATTAGAAATAGAGAAGGGAGAACTAACAAGCAAGTAAGAGGATGTGCAGCAGTGTGCACCGTGCAGCGACGCCGGGGTGGGGTAACCGTGAGCCCGTCGACCACCATCGACTGTGTGATTGGTGTAATCGCCGTGTGCTTGGTGGAATCGCCGAATCGGGATTACTGGATTGGGGAATCGGTAAGTTAGGGTGTGGACCAGCCTCGTGGCGGGCTTATGTGTCCACATCATCACCGGGCGATGTGATTAGGAGGGTTTAGAAATCGAACAAAGGAGTCGCCACCTTATTTTTAAGGAATAAGGAAACCATAAAAATATTTTATTTTCAATAAAACAAACTCCATTAATGGAAAAGCAGTCTACAAACCAGAGTTGGATCCGGGGGCTAGGTTACGACGTGGGAAGGTTCCAAGCTTTCACTTGTAGGCACCCACCTCGCCCTAATTAAAGGACTTCTAATTTATTTGGGCTATTTAAATTTCTCAATGCAAACAATCCTAAATAATCTAATCAACCAAAAAATAGTGATATAAATGCATTATCTATATTAGTTATATTAATAATAAAAATATATACAAACAAACCCTAAAAACCTAGAATACCCTACGGGCATCCTAGGGCGGACTTGAGCCCTATTAGCGCCTACGTAACTTACTAGTATCACCTAGCAAGTATCAAAGTCCACGTAGTTCGACTACCCTAGGATTCTCCTATTGTAATCGATCACATCATCAAAGGTATTTCAACCTAATTCAAGACTCTAACTTCAAGAGTTTTTATTCTTTCAAAATCATTTATTTGAAATCATTTCAAATTAAAAGACATTCATAAAATCCAAATATTCCATATAATTCTTATCTTTAGAATTAAATTCCAATTGAAAATCTTTTTCAAAGATATTTTAAGAAAACAAATCATATTTAGAGGTATTTCATTCCAAAGTAAAAATCTCAAAACATTTCAAATTCTTTTGAAAATCATTTAATAATCAAATCTTTCATAAAATCATGTTTATTTCATAAACATTATATCAAAACCATTTTTAGAAAATCTCTCGAAGACAGACACTTAAATCAATTGAAATACTCAAATCTGATAATGGTTTTTACAACAAAGGACAGTCCTAGGGAAGGTCAAGTGACCTTCCTAAACCTAGGGTCTCTAACTAGCCCTAAAGTTTATCTAAAACCTAACATACTAATGCAATGCATGCTGAAATTTAAACAAATAAGCATGTAATCAATTCTAACAATGCATGAAAATGCTCCTAAATGCACACTAATTTTACTATGTGATCCTAGACATATTTCTAAGTTAGATTTGGCCTTAAAATAATTTTTAGAAGTGATTTAAGGGCATAAACAAATCCGGACATATTTGAATATGAACCTTTAATCACCCTAAAAATCATGAAAACAAAGAATAAAAATGTGAAAATGTCCTAGCATGCTTTCTACATGAATATACTATGAAACTACTAATAAAATCATGCAAAATATGGCTTAAAAATGTTAATTAAACCACTTTAAAACATGTATTCAAATCTGGACAGATTTGAATACATACTTTAAGTAGCTTAAAAATCATCTTTAATCCATAACAATATCAAATAAACACCCTAGCATACAATCTAACATGCTTGACTAATTTACCATGCAAAAACATATCAAAAACTACACAAAACTATGCTTAAATAATTAATTTAAACACAAGGGGAGGATCTTACCTTCGCACGCTCCCTCGTACACAATTTTTATGTTCAAACAATCAAATCGATATCAAGTGTTCAAATAATCATAAAAAAGCATAAAAAAAATTACTCACAACTCATCACATGTCAAGAATACATATTAACACATTCATATCATCATTAATACCATCAATCAAACATTAAAAGATTCAAATAACAATATGAATATATCAACACTTACCCTAGGCATGTTCGCATACATGAAATAATAACAAAGGACTCATCCTAAACATAAAATCATAACAAAAACTAACCCTAGCATGCTTACACACATAAAATCATAACGATAACCTTAATCATGCTTACTTACATAGAACCTCAATGAAACTAACCCTAAACATGCTTACTCACATAAAATCACAAGAAACTAACCCTAACATGCATACTCACATAAAATAATGATAAAACTACTTCTAATCATGCATACGTACATAAAATAACAAGAAAACTAACCCTAACATGCATACTCACATAGAATAATGATAAAACTACTTAACCCTAATCATGCATACGTACATAAAATAACAAGAAAAATAACCCTAACATACATACTCACATAGCATCATAATAAAACTAATTAACCCTAGGCATGCATCCTAACATAAAATCATAAATAAAACTAATGAACCCTAAACATGCATACTAACATAAAATAACAACAAAGCTAAACTTAATCATGCATACTCATACAAAATCAAAACAAAGCTAACCCTAATCATGCATACTAACATAAATAAGAGAAAGAGAGAGACCTATTCAAACATGCATAAAGAAAACTCCTACAAAGTAAACTCATACAGAAAGTTTGTATGGAGGATTCACCTATCCTCTTTCTTCTTTGCAAACCTCCTTCAAGTTCCAAGCCTTGGGGCCTTCTCCTCCCTTCTCCACCTTAATTCTCCCCTTCAATGATGTAAGAATGAAGAATGAAAATCTGTAGCCTCTTCTCCAAAACCTTAGAATTCTCTCATCTCTCTCTCTAACTCTATAATGCAACATATATAGAGCTAGGGTTCAAAACCTTGAATGGTTAGGATTAATCCATCTAAAAATGATCCTAAGGCTTAGAATTGATCATGCTAGGGTTTGCCAGCTGAAAACCCTTCGAATTTATTCCAAAAAAACAAACCAAATCGGCCAAAACAAATGGGAAGGTTTCAAACATGCCAAAATTGCAAAATTGGCTCGACCATGCTGGTGGCCGTCCTGGCCTGGACTGCTGGCCGCCCTGGGCTGGACGACTGGCTGTCCTAGCTAGGACGGTCACCATGCTGACTTCCCATTTTTTCTTCCCTAAATTCTAGGGTTTGCATATTTTGGTCATATTTTGGTCAAATCTGATCCAAATTCAATGGTTCAGGGCTCAAAACGACCGTGTTTTGATCCTCCACATTTTTTGAATGTTTTTGGGTTAAAACATACTTGACCATGGTCAAGGGTTTTAGCAAAAAGCTAGCCAATTGACCCGGTTGTGCCAAAATTGGTCATATGACCATTCTTTGTTTTGTAAAATTGATCAATTAGGCTTGCACCACTTCTAAAAACATGGTTTTAACATGAAATTGGTACTTGACAACATGTTTTGAAAATCTTTCATTTTGGTGAAAATGACCAATTCACGGTCGATTTGAACAAAACCCTAATTCAGCTCATTCTTACCCGTGGGATCGATTTTGGGTGAATCTATCCCAACCATTCAAAGGTTCAATTGGCACTCCAAATACACTCCCCATATTCATATAAACCTCATGAAACAATCCGTTTCGAATTCGGAGGTCATTCGGAAATTATACGAGAAAAAGGACGAAAATGCCCTTCAAGTCGCAAAAACCCTAATTACCTATCGAGCTCTCATCAGAATGCTATGAAAATTTACAGGGATGTTCTAAAACACCTCAAAAGTCAAATGCAATACAAATGGGTCGATTCTAATCCAAATGTACACATGAAATAATGAATTGTCCTTTTCCTCAGAAAAAGGGCAATTTGGGCAATTTGGTCCTTACAAGGCCTTGGGGCATTTGTGAAACCCTAATTGGGTCTTACAAACCCTAATTCAGATCAGCTATTCTAGTTAATCATTTGCATGAACATATGGTAGAAAAAATTGGTAAAAATGGGGTGTCCACATAGGGTTTTAGTCCTTTAGTTATATTGTTTTAGATAGTTTTTAATATAAACATTTATTGTTTTAGTCCTCTAGGCATAACAGGCATATCAAAATATCTTGGGGCATTTGTGACTTTTTAACAGAATTTTGGTTTTATAAAAGACCGGCCGGTTCACTTAAAAACCAAATAAAATCGGAAACCCGCCAGTTTAACCACCGTTTCGAACGGTTTTAACAAAAGAGGACGGTTTTTGGCCTGGCTGGGTTTATGTGGGTTGATTGAACCAGCCAGAGGCCCGGTTCCCGGTTGAACCGGTCGGTCCGGTCCGGTTTTCATAACACTGGTTAGCACCAATATATTATGTTAGCCTTAAGGTCTTTGACCTAATTTTGATGATAACTAAACCATACTTTATATCTAACTTATGGTTAATTTGAAGTTATATCTTGTTGGAGCTCATCAACATACCCCAAGCAATTCTTTGCGCACCATATTCAATCAAAACTCTTGAAGTCAAAGCTTATGAAGATCTTTTTGAAGCCAAGTTGCTCTTCATGTGTTAGGAACATTATGTAAGGCATCTCTTGTATTCTATATTGCATAATTCAAGAGAAAACCATTTTATCTCATGTTGTATTTGCATTCATGCTTGGAAAATGTTTTCAAACTTATCCAAAAATGCTTTTGAACCTTAGTTAACTTGTTCATATGTTATAAGTTGATTTGGACTTAAAAAACTCAAAATTTTGGCATTAAAACATTTCTAGTCGACTAACACTTTAGTCATAGTGGACTAAGTGTAAGTCCCAGTCGACTAAGAGCAGGTCAGAAGCCATATTTAAGAAGTAGAGTTGCCAGTCGACTAAGACCCCTCTTATAGTTGACTAATCAACCTTGAAAATTTTTATAAGTATGTTTTAAAGCCTCTAGTCGACTAACTATTCATGTCTCAGTCGACTAAGAAAACCCAGAAAAGTTTCAGAAAATTTTAGCTGAGCTAGTCGACTAACTCTTTATGCCTAGTCGACTAACCGAGCCCGGAAAACCAAATGACATTGAAAATCTGCCCGATAGTCAACTAACCACCTTGTACTAGTTGATTAACGACTCTGCAACTTCAAAACGGCTCTTTCTCTTTATAGCAAATCAAGCATTAAATGAGCCCTAACCACTCCCATCTTTTCCAATCAGACTTAAGGGATTTCAAACGGCCATTTTGTCTCTTGTTCTCTATATATATTGCTCCTGCTCTCATTTATGAACTACCTACAATATTCTCCATCATTTATTGAAAGCAATTACTCTCAAGCATTCATCATTCAAGCTTCCCTTTGTGAAACTCTTTAAGCTATCTTTATTAAGCATTTGAGAAGCCATTAGTTGAACTTGTATTTATTACAAATCTTCTTGTTGAAGCATTCATTGTATTGTTCTACAATCATCTTGTATTTATTGTGAGATTTAAGGGTTTTGTGAAACTCTTGTGGATGAGAATCTTCCACCTTTAAAGAACATTGTGGGTGAGTGTCTTCCACCTTTGAAAGAAGGCAGTCAAGGTTTCTCCACCTTGAAGGAGTTTTGATAGTGGATTAATCCTCTCAATTGAGTTCTTGAGGCGTGGATGTAGACGGAGATCGAACCACATTAAAATCCTTGTGTTTGAATCTCTCTATCTCAATCTCTTTCATTTCAAGTTATTTATTTATTGTATTACTTGTTGTGTTATTATTCAAGCTTGCATTCTTGTTATCTAAAGTTCAAAGATTTAAAAATCTTCTATTCCATTTATAAATCAATTTTTATTTGTCTATACTCTATTCACCCCCCTCTAGAGTATATTTTGGGCCAACATATTATATGTTGGATGTATTGACATAACCTTAACGTTATCATATCACCTATCAATCATATATATGCATGGTTAATGAAAAATGGTAAAAGTGATGATTATAATAACATTCAACGTACGTCCGAATTTAATTTGGGCTTTAGCCCATAGTTTCATTACAAGGAAAAAAAAAGATAAAAAAAAAAAAGACAACATCAACATGAAATTGGTTAATTAGAAGTTTAGAGCGCTTTAATTAAAGAGATTATCTGTGCACATCAGTCGGATGATTAAAGATGCATTTTGCATATATATTTTTTGCCTTGGGCTACATTGGGTTTTCAAAATTAAAACTTGTGCAAAAAAAGTTAAATATATGATTTAGAGAGGATTTAGGAAGGCTAGCTAAAGTAAAATAAATGAAAAAGAACTGATTGGAGCTCTTATATATATATTTTTTGCAGTACAATGTTTGGTTTTAAAGAATGTCACGAGTAAATATAAATCTTAGCGGTTTTGTGATGCTTCTTTCTTGTAAAAGAGTTACTTTGGCAGGGTTTTGAGCTATCAACGACAATCGATCACACGCACAAAAAGTTATGGAAGTAATTTTATTTTCTTTTTTCAATCAATCAAATGCATGGGGCATCACGTAATATTTCTCTTAATTGAATTATTGAAAATGAAAATGAAAATTGTTGTGAAAAAAACCTCAAGTGTGATTAGTTGTGGACTGAAAACAAACAGTTTTAATGAAATTAACTTTATTTTGCTCTCCATGAAGTCAATGTCTTAATACACTTTAACATATATATACACAGCATCTTTTAGGATTTTGTTAAGAATCGAGAAAATATGTGATTCGGGGACAAGAGAAAGATGAAAAGGCTAGGGTTGCGAGTAGGGATGGCAATTTGCTCGATCCCCGCGGGGATCCGCCCCGCCCCGCCCTGCCCTATAGGGGCAGGTTATTTTTGAATTTTTTAGGGTACGAGGTTAAAAATATTTGTCCCATCGAGCTACCAGGTGGTAGTGGTCCGGTTTGGACGATTTTGCTCTAATTTGGGGACCAAACCGAAATTTTTTGTCTTTTTCATAAAACAGACCGGACCAATTAAATGATTAAATCAAATCAAACCAAACCAATCATTCCGGTTTGGTTTGACCGGTTTTGAAATTATTTATTTTATATTTTTTTCCACTACATTGAGGCTTCTAGCTTCCAAATTTTGGGCCTTTTGCCCTATACAATGTAGACAATCAAATTCTTGTACCTTCAAAATATAAAAAATATGTTTTTAGGGCTTAATTTTGGCCATTAAACTCCTTGAAAGTCCTTGTTTAGCTTATAGAAGTATTAATTATATTATGTACCTCTTTAGTTTACAAAAGTATCAAATATTATCAAATATATGAAAAGTTTATATAGTTAAGATTATTCAGCTGTGCACCAAAATTCCAAAACGCATTGTTTAAATTTTAAAGGTCTTTTATATATATATATATATACCGGTTTATAATGGTTTGGAAATTGTCTAAACCGGGCCAAACCAAACCAATGAAAAATAAAATAAAAATCAAACCAACCCAAACTAAGTTACCAGAAAAATCAGACCAAACCAGTCTTTTGGTTTGATTTGATTTGGTTTTCCGGTTTGGTTAGTTTTTGAATACCCCTACAAGGCAGGAACAGGTTTACAATGCCTCGCCCCAGCCCCACCTATT
>JAESVK010000627.1:727710-778572 GCA_017140935.1 Hamamelis virginiana
TTTTAACATGAAACATTCCAGTGCTAGGAACGTGATAGAGAGGTGCTATGGGTTGCTGAAAAAAAGGTGGGGCATCCTTAGAAGTCCCTCATTCTATCCAGTGAAAACACAAAATCGGATCATTATGGCTTGTGTGCTTCTACATAATCACATAGCAAGAGAGATGCCCACTGAATTTATGACTGATCTCACTTCGACTGGTACTTACTCCGAGCCACATGGGGATCCAATTGAATATGTTAATGCATCTGGAACTTGGCAAACATGGCGGGATACCTTAGCTAACGAAATGTTCACTGAATGGAGGGTAGCTAGGAATGAGTAGCCTCTCAATTTAAGTATCTATTATGTCTTGTTAATGTGTTGTTGTAATTTGGACATACTTTCAAACAAGTTAAACTTTAATTTCTGCATTTATGTTTATGACATTTTACTCAATCCTTTTGAGATCTATATTACTTTAGTTATATTCATGTAATTGCTTAATCCTTTTGGGCACACTTTGTGAGTTATTCCAATGATATGTATAATTATTTTGTTTAGCAATTTTGGCAAGGCTTGTGCTCATGTAATTTAATCAATGCACTCAAAGAAATGGTAATGTCTTTCGTATCATCCTGTTATTGCATACATGCGAAAGGTGAATAGGTACCATGGACTCATATTTTGGTGTCAATTTCATTTCAAATGCAGCTGTTATGACGATGAAACGTCAGTGGACAGCAACTGAGGATGATAATCTAGTGGGCAGTTTGTACGAACTCTTTACTATGGGTTCGTGGAAATGCGATACAGGGTTCAAGCCTGGATATACACGACAGCTGGAGAAAATGCTAGAGGCCAAGACTCCAGGTTGTGGTTTGAAAGCTTCACCCCATATTGAGTCTCGCGTCAAAACGCTTAAAAAACAAACTATGGCCATAAGTGAGATGCTCACAAATGGAAGTGGGTTTGCTTGGAATGAAAAGTATCAAATATAAGGTCGTTGTTCATTTGAAGCATTAACGATCTTTGATCATCCAGACATTGACTCGAAACAGCTATTGTATCGATACTAAAGAAGATTATTAAATAGATAGGTATCAAGAAAAGCCATGAAAAGAGTAGAATTCTCATTTTTGCAACTATATTATGATCAGTAAAAAAAAACACTGACGAGATTGTTATTGCTTTTTCCACCATGGATTATAAGGGTTGTAGTAAGATTTTTTTTTGGCTGCTCAAATCATGGGATTAATTAATAATCTTATGATCAAAGATCATAAGATATGTTTGTCAATTTTTATTTTTTTTTGGGATTCCTTACATAACTTGCTTATGTTTGAATTGATATGGCGTGTTGATTTGTTTGATGTGTTGAGAAGAAATTGCGACCGGTGCCTTATTGTAGCCAAAGTTGCGGTGAGAGGAGCAAAAAAAAAAATTTCCTTCACTTTCTCGGCAACCAAACAAAATATAACAAAAAAAATGTCAAAGAAAAATGCAATTGTTTGTATTTTATAACCAACCATGGGTAGAGCTCATCTGTTAAGCAATTGCTTGTATTTTATAATGTAAAGGGTAATTTGGTAATGTTATAACATTTCCTAGGATAAAACCTCCACCAACCAAACAGCAAATGGGAAAGTGTTTGGGAATCCTATGCCATATTCCTAAACTGCCAAACGTTGGAAAGTAGAAAGTCTGCCAGATTCCCATTCCCATGGAATGTGGTTTCCCATGAATGAGATTCCATTCCAGTGAACCAAACGGAGTCCAAATAGTAATTGTTTCACGAGCCGGTTCTATCCTTCCTGCAAGCTGTAAATTTAGGTGAGTCCAATCAATTTAGAGCCCTAACCTAGACCATTTAACCAGAAAGGCCCATTGCCTACGAATAAAGCCATGGAAGCGTGGGCCGGATCACCAGCCCGAACCATAGTAGTTGAATTTTACAAGATGACAGATTAACGAACCAACGGCCCACCATTATCTACCTTAACATAGCTGATAGCCCAACTCCCACTCGCCATAAGAGCGGGTGAATAAACGGCCTTAACTTCATAAACAAACTCCATTTCCCATCCGTCCACTCTTCCGTCTACGTCATGGGTCAAAAGTGGTTGCTCTCTGATTCGTTCGTATTCCACACGCTCTATTTAAGCGAGTTTAAAACAATTCGTCCGTGCGACATATATATGTTGGGTTGTATTCGTACGCGCGATGAAACTTGTTCACCACGGTTCTCTTGGTTGCGATCAGACGATTTTTTCAGTTCATCGGTTGGATAGGGAGGGAGGGAGGGAGAGAGAGAGAGAGTATATATGTAGAGAGAGAAAGAAAGATAGCAAAGAGAAGATTCGATCAAGAAAAGGTATGTGATTCGAAACCCTAGTGTACCTACATGCCCTACTGCTTGTTTGTTTCTCGGGAGAAAAACACCCCCTAATTCAATCGATCTCTCATCCAAATTAGGGTTTTTTTTTTTCGTGTTTCACTCGGCGAGATCTCAGAAGGTCAACTTGTATATGCTTCTTCTTGCTTTTTCAATCCGTAACGAAACCCTTGTTTGAATCAATTGAAGTCTTCGATCTGTACACGGGAAATAAAACCTTAAATTAGGGTTTTTTTGAGGTACATGTATGGCTTCGGGGCCTATAGTTGGCGGTGGAGGAGGAGGAGGTGGTGGTGATGGTGGCGGTGGTGCTAGAGAGAAGCAAAGGTGGGCAGATAGTAAGGTTTACACAAGAAAATCATTCAAGGGACTCAAGAACAATAACATCAGCAGCAACAATAACAACAACAACAGCAGCAACAACAACAACAACAACGTGGTATCGCAGCCACCGTCACAAACTCCAGCTTCAGAAGACGCGAATTCTGCTCAGCAACAGATTACATCTCGCTTTGATGCAGTTTCCGACGATTCTTCGAGTCTCAATCGTTCACAAGCTGTAGTTCCGAGCTCACGTGAGCCGGCATCCGGGAACGGTACTGTGAAGCAGGGGTTTCCAAGGCTGGAGAATCGAATTAAGATTAATTTGTCGTCGAGGTCGAAGCAGGAGATGCGAGAGCTGAGAAGGAAGCTTGAAAATGAGCTTGATTTAGTTAGGAGTTTGGTAAAGAGGATTGAAGCGAAGGAGGGGCAGATTACTGGGTATGGCCATTTGGCGGTTAATGATGGTGTGGATAATGGTGGGCCTAAACGGGTTCATTCAGAGGTGGCTTCAGTTGGCGCTACTCATGAGTCCAGTCGGCCTTTACATCAGCTTAGTATATCAGTTCTAGAGAATAGTCAGAGTATGGGTGATAATATGGAGAAAGAGAAGAGGACGCCCAAGGCAAACCAGTTCTATCGGAATTCGGAGTTTCTTCTTGCAAAGGATAAGTTCCCGCCTGCTGAAAGTAATAAGAAATCGAAGTCGAATAGTAAGAAGAGTGGAGGGGGAGAAATGGGTTATGGGTTTGGGATGGGCAATAAGTTTTTCAAGAGTTGTAGTTCTTTGCTTGAAAAATTGATGAAGCACAAGCATGGTTGGGTTTTTAATACTCCTGTTGATGCGAAGGGTCTGGGTTTGCACGACTATTTTAATATCATTAAGCATCCGATGGACTTGGGCACTGTGAAATCCAGGCTGAACAAGAATTGGTACAAGTCACCAAAAGAGTTTGCAGAGGATGTGAGACTAACTTTTAGCAATGCTATGACATATAATCCGAAAGGGCAAGATGTTCATGTTATGGCGGAGCAGCTATCGAAGATATTTGAGGATAGATGGGTTATTATTGAGGCTGAGTACGATCGAGATTCAAGGTTTGTGGTAGATTATGAAGCGGGTTTACCTACTCCTACATCAAGAAGAGCTCCTCTGCCGCCACCACTTCTGCCACCTCCCGAAATGAGAAGGATTCTTGATAGATCAGAATCAACAACACACCGCATTGATCCCAAATCGAAGCCCATGAATTTTGCTCCTTCGAGTAGGAGCACTGCTCTGAAGAAGCCTAAGGCAAAGGATCTTCATAAAAGGGACATGACATATGAGGAGAAGCAGAAACTCAGCACGAACCTCCAGAGTTTACCTTCAGAAAAGCTGGACAACATTGTACAGATTATTAAGAAGAGGAATTCATCACTCTTCCAACATGATGATGAAATTGAAGTGGACATAGATAGTGTTGATACTGAGACATTATGGGAGCTCGATAGGTTTGTAACCAACTACAAGAAGAGTTTGAGTAAAAACAAGAGAAAAGCTGAGCTTGCCATTCAAGCTAGAGCTGAAGCTGAGCCGAATAATCAGGAGAAGGTAAAGCTTTAAATCATATTTTCCAATTTATGTTCCTTTTCGTGGGGAACTACGAGTTGATCAACACATCATCTTTTGCTATTTTTGCAGGCCCCGGCTCCTGTGGTGGCAGAGGCACCAAAAGAAACTAAAACAAGTAAAATTTTTCAGTATATGAGGATTGATGGCATTTCTGTTAGTGACAACCTGATCTCATGCAATGATAAACTGATCTGATTTGTTTGCAAACAGATGAAAAGAATGTTTCCTCTTCATCACCCGGTCAAGGGGAAAAGCAGGTGGATAATGCGAGTAGATCAAGTAGTTCAAGCAGCTCTAGCAGTGATTCTGGATCTTCATCAAGTGGTATTGTCATAAATTCTAACTTTGTTAGCAGATATTAAATCATGGCTGTTTGTCTTATATTTTTGGCTAGTAGGATTGGTATTTAATGTATGCTTTGGTTGAAGTCAAGCTGTTTTGTTCTTATATCTCTGTGTATTGCTGCAGACTCTGATAGTGAGAGTTCCTCAGCTTATGGATCTGATGCAGCGCATTCACCTAAGACTTGACTATATTCAGTTCAGGTAGGATTATATCTTCATTGAGTGTTGCTATAAAAGTTTGCATATTTTTCTGTCTTCTTTTGATAAATAATAACTGCTGCCTTCAAATAAAGCTAATGCAACCCTAGGGTTTTGCAATGATCCTAAATGTTTTTGGAGAACTTTATGTGGACAAGATTAGCTCTAGATTCCAATTTAATGAACTGTCATCGCCAAACTGCAACTAAAACATGAAATATTCAATTTCCAGCTCACGTACATTGCATAGAAATTATTTAGAAAACAAGCAACAATCTTTGGAAACTTAATTGGATCACAAACCTATGAAAATATCAAACAGCCCTAATATGCATCAAACTATGTAGCAAATAAAGAGAATTCATCATGAATATATGGGTATCAAAGACTAGATGAGAACAGGGTTTACCACAAAAGAAGGGTTGGGAAGGAGGTGATTAAGGAAAGATCTCACTGTTTATATTACACTAGCTTTCTGAACAAAGAATGTGCAATGAATAGGCCGAATAAGCTTTAAAATTTCCAAACAGCCATAGAGAGAAGGAGTGGGAGAAGAATAGTAGTAGTAGTAGTTAGAAGAGAAGAAGAAGAAGAGAGAATGGATGAAGAAGAAGATCTAGAGAATAAAGAGATAGCCACCATAGGGATTCTCAAATTTTGTCAAAAAATTCCCATTGTCAGAGAAAATTCTAAATAGATAGGAAAACTCCTGATACCCTAACCCATCCTAATTGTCAATCTTTGATAAATTATGGTGGTCCCATCTTGTTATTATAATTTATTAAGTGCCATGTCTCTTAACTTGTCATGCATAGCATGCGACAACTTAAGTGAATATGGACGCCCTGCACATCATAAGGATATAAACATCCCGAAAATAGAACTATTCAAAATAAACTAAAGTATCATGTCTAAAAAGTAAAATAAAAATAAAACAAATCCTAAGGTTTCTAAGCATAAAAAACGGAGGGCAAACCCTTAGTACATGTAGTTTTTGTTTTTCCACAAGCTCAATCTAACCTTCTGCTTCTGCTTTCGATGATCTTGTTTTTTGAGAGTAAATTATCTTTTATGATGTGTGTGTGAATCTGTATTGGAATTTAGACGTAATGGAGTCTAGTCTACACGGAAGAATTTTATGTTGTTCAACTCATGTAATGGATAATCGATAGTGTGTTTTTATCATTGTATGTTATGAAACAATTATTGGCAGGGGGTTAAATATGATAAAATATGATAGCATACTTTGGCTGAAATCAAATTATTGTTCTACTGGGATGATGATAAGACGTCTGCATTTGGTGTGGCATCAGCCTCACCTCTGGATGGAGTAAACCAATACTTTCTTCAGATCAGAAATATGTCATGTGAGCAGGCACATGATCATGTAAATTGGAGTGCAGTCAAAAGCAAGTCATGCGATTTTTTTCCCTGATGCATCGAACACTCATAGGTTTACCAGGGGGGGGATTGTGCAGGTGTCATGGTTTCCAACTGCCTTACTTTCTTATTTTCTTTACAAATATTTTGAGGGTAGAAATAAAACATGGGTTCACACAATTGTGGACTTTTTAAATGTCAAGTTAGAGTGCTTAAGTTATGTAGTTTAGATAAACTGTACATCTAAGTGGTATTAAGATGCATTTTGCTTTGTTATCTAGCCTTGGGAACTACAACCACCTATGGCATAATAGCAGCTGTAGACAGTCAAGCTAGACAAAATAAAGTTGGCAAGAGCCTAAGGGCAAGAGCCTAAGTGGCAACTTGATTACATTGGCCCACTTAGACCCCTTATTGGGATTACTATGACAATTAAATGTGTTTCTCTTTACACGTGGCAATGAAGAGAGAACAGGGTGGGAAAGGTAGGGTTACTGCATGGTACACATTCATGCAACTTCTCCACAAATAGAGCATTCAAAGAGGGGGCATGTAGATTAATTATATTAGCACTACTCCATAATTAATTATATTAGTGATCTCTATGTAATTGAAATTTATGGTATAAATGTTTTCTTTACCAACCTAGTGACCTATTGATGTAAGAACTTATTTCTTACTCTAATATTCTAGGAATTTGGATGAAAGGAGTAAATTAGTAAAAATAGAATGCACATGATTGTCATTGTTTAGTATTGCATTGTTGTGGAAAAGGCTATGGATGTTTGTGGTCAAAAGGGATGCTCCATGTAGGAAGATGGTGGTTTGGAAATTTGGGTTCTAGCAAAGTGATGGTGGACAAGACTGGATCAGGTGAGCTTTGGGGTGGGACACTACTCACTAGAGAGTGATCATTGGGGGGGGGGGGGGGTGTTGACTTTGTGAAGAATGTGAAATTTAAGGTAGGGGTGGTTCTCGAAAAGATGTTTGGTGCAGGAATTTGGTCCTTAAAAAGGAGTTTCCGAATTTGTTTGACATGAAAATTGACTAGGAGTCTTGGGTAAGAGATTGTGTTTCTTGGAGAGGTGATATGATGATTTGGTATGTCATCTTTGCAAGGAATTTTCATGACTGGGAGGTCGAAAGAATGACTGTCTTTTTCAATGAACTACACTCTGTAAAGGTGGTGAGGGGTTTAGAAGATATGATTTAGTGGAAAGGAACTAAGGATGGGAAATTCTCAGTGAAGTCCTATTTTAAGCTGCTTTTTATTGAAGAGGAAGCAGTTTCCAATGTATAAGGTGTGGAAGATCAAAGCCCCTCCCTCCCTCCCTCTTTTGTTTTCCTTTTTCACTTGGACGACAGTTTGGGATAAGTGACAATCTTGTTAAGGAGAACTTTGTCCTTCCCAACTTTGGGCCATGCATTTTAACTTGTTGGCGGGTTTCCTAGGTGATGCTAGGCTCGATCAAGCAAGTGCTGGAAAGTTTTTGTGTTAGAAAGTGTAGCAGATCTTTTAGCAAGGTTGTTGGCATTGCTCCCTCCATGCAATGCTGTGGAATATTTGGAAAGAGAGAAATTGTAGAATTTTTGAAGGAGTAGAGTGCCCAATTGTGGTGATGAGGAATAAAGTTGCTAGTTCTCTTTGTTGTGGAAAGGGGTAGCGGTTTTTGAGAGCCGAATCTCTTTCCATAACTTTCTTATTTGTTATCTTTTGTTTAGAGTTTCGTTTCTGTATACCTCTCGTGTCTTTATTCACAAAGAAGAAAAGAGGACAAGTCCTACCTACAAAAGAGGAGAAAAGAAAGAAAAAACAACCAACTAACAAAGTTTGTTGTGTGAAAATTTTTTAGAAAGAAAGCAATTGTCTTTTGAAACTTAAATAACCACAAACGGGAAATAAAAAAAAGCTCTCTACTTTGCAACAAATATTGTGAATAACAAATAAAAACGACCATGAGGATATAAAAAACTGGATGGGGATCTGATGAAATAGGAAAAGGATGGGTTGAGGAGCGGATATATTATGAAAAGGTCTTACTGCCTTCACTGTACTAGCTTTTCGATACAAAGAACATGAAATGAAACAGTGAAGCTGTAAGTTGCCAAACTGCCATAGAAGAGGAGTTATTGATGAAAAAGTAGAATATCTAGAGAAGAAAATCACACATGAGCTTTATTTAATTTTTTTGACTTTATAATATGACTAGATACTCTGATTTATTTTGAAAGTTTTTTATTCTTGAACAAAATCACATCCACTTGGGTTGTCACATCACATGCTAGGTGCTTGACACTTGAGAAGTATTTACTTTAATACGAGTAAGATGGGGCCACCGCTATATCTTATCAAATTATCTCCACCAAATTCATGTCCACTATCAAGAGGCTTCAAGGGCACAAGTGCTCTGCCTCCATCTAGTTCATCCATCCCGCTTCTCAACCCGTCCTTTGGTAGCTCTCTGTATTCTCATCTAGTCTTTTAGTATCCTCTATGATACCTGGACTCAAGTATGGGTGTCGGGTGTGGCCGTGTTGGTTTGTGTTCAAGTGTTGGATTTGTCTACTTTCTAAATACTTTTTTTTTACTATTTTGAAGTACATGGCAAGAGTACCCACACCCATGTCATGTCATGTCGACATAGGTACTTCGGGGTGAGGCAAGAGTCCATGTAACATAGGATTTATGTTTATGATGTTTTCCTTTGGATTCCTCATAATTTGTTGTGAATTAGTGCCTATTTTATATTTTACTTGCATCTATGGTTTAACAAAATTTTAAAAGATTATTGATTGCTTGCAAAATAATTTCCACACAATCTACTTGGGTTAAAATCATGAACTAAAATATCTCCGATATCCTCTCTGTATCTCCGATATATCCATATTTCGGAGGGTATCGATACAATATTAGACTTACATATTTTACCGGTATTTACCGGTAAATATCGGTCCGTGGTGGAGATTTTTTTTGTACACAATTTTATTAATTTATTAATTTGTTATTTTGTAAATAATATATATTTTAAATTTTTAATGTTATATAACATTTTAATGTATAATTTGTAGAAATTTGTGATTTGTTTTGCCTAGTGTGGCACACTTTATTATACTCAATACAACATACAGTTGTCATATATATATATATATGATCGATTGGGGTCCCTTTTTACGGTCCACTTTTACGATCCACTCTTCACTGGGATAGTTGAGATAGGTATTTTGAAAAATCGACCGTTGGATTAGATACTCCTGTTACGCTTGTCATGACTGCCAAAAATCACAGTAATCCAGCGATTGGTTTCTGAGAAAACTGTCTGTGAAAAAAACTGACCTTTTTTTGTTCTTTAAAGTGTCAGTTTTTTTCACAGACAGTTTTCTCATGAACCAACTGTTGTATCACTGTGATTTTTGGCAAACATGACATACGTAACAAGAGTATCTAATCCAATGGTCGATTTTTCAAAATACCTATTATGTATATATATATATATATATATATAGGGTCAAGTTCCCCTTACACCTTATTTTGACACCTATGTTTACACCTCGTTTTCAAAACACTATCTATGATAGATATTTTGACAAAGTGACCGTTGGATTCAGTACCTTTCTTATGTATATCATGAATACCAAAAATCATAGTAATCTAACCGTTAGATTTTAAGAAATGTCACTATAAAAAATTATTATGTTTTTAATTAATAAAAAAAATAATAGTTCTTCAAAATGATATTTTTCAAAAACTAACCGTTGGATCACTCCGATTTTTTTCATACATGACAAACATAAGATAAGTATTTAATCTAACGGTCGGTTTCTCAAAATATTCGATCTACAATGGTATTTAAAAAGGGGTGTAAACATAGGTGTCAAAATAGGATGTAAGGAGAACATGTCCCATATATATATATATATATAATGTGCAATATTTTGATTCTAAAATGTGTATTATAGTTTAATTCATTATTTTTGCAAAGTTTCATTGAAAATTTCCATATTTAACTAATAAACCCATCATCTCTTTAAATCAATATTCGATATGTTTTATATGATAGATATTTCTATCGATATATCTGTATTTTGAGACCATCAATATATCTGTCGATACCGATATTTAAGTCCTTGGTTAAAATTAATTATTTTTTTGTTGTGCCTGTTGGTGATGATAAGGTGTTTAATTGGATGCTACCTAGATTTATTCTCGTAAAGTTCTCTAAAAACATTCTAGGAACATTTCAAAACCCTAGGGTTGCTTTAGGAAGGTGACATTTTCCTAGTGGGGACTTCTGGCAACAATAGTCTATTTATTGTTCGAAGTTATGAAACTGGTAAATTGAACACAATGAAGACAGGAACTCTAAAAATAAACAAATATTTGCAACTTCTTCCGAGCTATCCATGCTTGTTAATTATCTATATATAAGATAGGAAACACACTACTAGTAGTAGGATGCATTCTCTACTTTTTTTTCCGATCATTTCTCATTGTATTCTCTTTTTCTTTCTTCTGTGTGAGTATGTATGTGCAAACAAGGGAATATAATCTTCACAAAACTTAAGTCAAGTCTGGTGTCTATCCTTCTATGGACTATGGTGCAAATCACATGTCAAAACTTACAAGTTATCATGCTTATACATTTTTTCCCCTCCATTAGGATTGAGATGGGCTCGGAGACCTGTTCAAAGAGGTGGAAGATTTATGTCACTTCTCTTTTAAAATATACCAGCCCAATCCTGATAGGAAATACGTAATGGAGTGGTGTGTGTCTGTTCGTACCATATTGAATGCTTTTTTCCCCCTTAATGTCATGCATGTGTCTCTTGTTATGCAGATGCATTAAAAATCTACATGGATCTAATAAGTGATCATATAAAAATAATTCTATGCAGTTATGATGACTCGTAGAAATGGGTGCTTGTGGTGGTAGTTTGTGTGAAGTGATGTGCGTGGATGTTACCAGATGGACCTTGCATTCTCATAGAGTTTATCACATGATTACTCTTGCATCTAACCTAATGTCCCAGGATGCAAAGATCTTTAGCTGCCAGTTATGTCGTCTCTACAAGCTCATGTTCATGGTTTAGAGTTTTCAAATGTTGTCATTGAAGCAAAAATAACATTTCTTCCCCTTTGTCGTAATCAAAATGAAGCTGAAACGAATAAAAACTAAAAAAATCTTTGAAACTGCTAGAAACTCTTGGAAATTCCTGAAAGCTCCTTAAAATTCACCACTCTACTTAAAAGTTCCAGTATGTTGTTTAAAATAATATTAGTGATTCATAAGATAACTTTGCTGATAGTGTTTTTAGGAATATTTAATTTTTCTATTAAGCCATTTGAGAAAGATCACTCTTTTTATCAATCATATTAAGCCATTTTTTCATTCAGTGGTTTAAAAAAGAGTCCAATCACAGCAATAAGCAAATCAAATCAATAGAATAAGGTTTCTTCTTTCTCAAAACATACAATTTTAGCAGCATATCTTGTTTTCTAACACAAATTTCTCAGAACATCAAGAAGATTTTTTTTTTTGCCTTAGATTGTTTCATTTCCATATTTTTAATGGCTAAATATTTTTTAAATGATCTTGAACACCTCCTCAATCCTATTTAATTTTTATCTCCTTACTGATTTCATCCTAAGGATAATGAGTTGCCCAACCTCTACTCCTGTCATGCTCCCAGGCTGTCTAGAATGTGCAAAAACTGCCCCTTGGCTTCTATCACTTGAAATTCAATAGCTGTCAGGGCTGGTCCTAAGATTTTGGATGCCCTAGGCGAGCTCCTTAAATGATGCCCCTATTATATATTGACAAAAAAAAAATTGCATGTAAAATTTTAGCTCTTGAACCTTAATTTCTCATAAGCTAAAACCTACAATAATCAATTCATAAAGCGGGTTTTTAATATGCTCATCCCAAACCTCCTATCACCATTACAATACACACACACACACACACACACACACATAGCTTCTATTATAAGGTGCACCTTACGCAACTTTGCATAAGGTGACCTCTATAGGGCCCAATGCAGAACGGATTTTGAAAAACTGACCATTGGATTAGATGAACTGGTTATGAATTTCATGGTCGCCAAAAATCACAGTAATCCAACAGTTAGTTTCTAAAAAATATTAAGAGTGAAAAATTGTGACTTTTTTGTTCTTAAAAAATATCAAATTTGATTACAACTCTTGAATATAATTCCATTAAAATTATTATAATTCAACTATATTTTCCATAAATGTGTCAAACAAACATAAAATAATGCTACCAAGAAATTTTAAAAAAAAAAAAAAAATCATATTCTAAAGGAAAATGCAACAACAAAAAATAGAGACTAAATAGTAGAACATAACCGAGTAATCCGACTAATATCATTATCTCCATCAATTACTAAAACAAAGCTGACTTATTCTTTTTTGGCATTCGAAAAGGAAAAAAAAAACTTTGTACATGCCAAGAGACATAAACATAAATGTAAAAATATTGTTTATTGTTTTATTTAATTACCTGAAAAATCAAAAAATTCACACCTATAGGCCAAGTATCATCTAAATTTATAAGCGTATAATGAAATTGTGTTTCTATTCTAAGATTTCACATTTACCTTGGGTCATACACTCATAGAAAACAAAGAAAAATTGTTACAGATTGATGCCCCGAACTGTTACACATTTTCATATTTTCATTCTTCTATTTAGTGTGTATATATATATATATATATATATTGTAAACATATATAGTATATTATATACTAAGCCCAAATTGATGCCCCAAAAATTGATGCCTGAGGCAACTGCCTCTTGTGCCTGCCCTCAGGGCCGGCCCTATAGCTATGGCTGTGAAGGTGTTGAGTGACCGCTTCATCATGTGGGAGTGGCTATACTCATCGTGCAACTACATTTGCTCTCTGGAGGGTTTTCATGAGTTGGTTCCAACCCAAAAGAACGACGGGTTTTGTTTCCTACTTGTACCTCACCCTACTACATCTGCCTAGATTGTCGCTAATGTTGCTGGGTTCTAATTCATTGGCAAGTTGTTCTGACTTCGATCCATCTTTCCATCAAACATAATGTTTTCAAAGTTGTGGCGGTTTTGCCATCTCCTCCTCGATTAATGATTTTTGAGTGATTTGATCACTAGAGTAGGTCAGTGTATGGATTAGTTATTTATGGGTCGTGAAGGAGCTTTAATCAATTTGTGGCTTTTTGGGATCTAGTTACATGGACTCGGGTACAGGTGTTCGTTGCTGGTGTGTTTTTATTAGTCAGACTATATATTATATAATATATAAATACGATGTTGGGTTATAATTCAAAAAGATAAATAAATAAATGATGAGGGGTAAATTTGAAAGCATTGGCATAATAAGGGCCCGTTTGCGTTAGCTTATGCTAAAATCACTTTTGGAGAACTATTTCTTCACATATTAAATTATATTCAAATCATGTCTTCACATATCAACATTTTCATACTAAAAGTGATTGTGGTAAAAGTTGGGGCCTCCTAGCTTTTGCCACAATCACTATTAGTATGAAAATTTTGCTATGCATTCTATCATCCTTCAAGTTGTTCAAAAGTGATTATCATTCCTCCTCTTACATCAAGTGAAATTTTAGGCTCCAAAAGTGATTCTAAAAAATGCTAATGCAAACGGGCCCTAAGTAATTTTGATGGCTTAAATTTTAGATTAGATTTACAAAGAATGCAAGTGTGTGAGGATTAAATTGAAAAGAAAAAAACAGGATATTAAAGGGAAAAGGGTTCCTTTCGAGAGAAATCCAGAGCTTTGAGAGGGTGAGAGGTCCCCTCCTCCAGTGACTTTGGCCGCACCTCCGGCCATTGACCCCCCCCCCCCCCCCCCAATTCTTATTATTATTATTCTCCTTTTTCTAACTGCTGCTTCTTTTTCTTTTTTCTTCCAACCAGCCCTGTCTGACTGCATGGATGCCGTATTCGGCACGGATCTCATACCCCTTTTTTTGTCGTGTCACGCTGACATGGATACGTTGGGGTAAAGTGCATAGTCTAGGTATCAAGTGGAATATTTGGGGTTTTAGGGATTTAAGATTCAAGGGAAAATCTGTCTTTCTAAAACAATTAAGGACTTTACTCGATAAATGTTTAAAAGTCAGGGACCTTATAGGTTTATGGAAAATTTGTCCAAACTTAGTCTCGGATGAAACGGATATGAGAGATTTTGAGTTAATTATCCTTATTTTTTTTATTTTTTATTTTTTTAAAATGCTTGGATTTTGAGAAGTCTTGAATTCTTGATTAATATTTCCAAAAGTTTTGGCATGCTACAGCATATGCTTTAGTTTCACATCATTGTCTTGCTGTTTGTTGGGGTATATTGGCTTGCAATATAATTATGTCATCATTCCCTGTAAATAAATTCTGTTATACATTTTAAGTGTTTCCACGATGGTCAGCAACTTGTGTAGTTGTATCAAATTCTCCATTACCTTTGTCTTTTTAGTTTTATTGTTATTGTTATTTTTTTCTACCCAAAAGATGTCTGTAAAATTTGTTTGTGTAAAAGGAATTTTCTTTGTGTAAAACTTTCCCACTATTTCACATCATTGTCTTGCTGTTTGTTGGGTATATGACATTTTGCTAATATGTTTTTCCATCCCTGGAACTACACTGCTTGTGCTGCTGTGCAGGAAATTAGAATTGTCAGTCATAGACTCATAGGAAAACCTTAATTTGTTCTCATACATTGATCTTTGCAAGATGGAACCTTGGTATATGGATAGAATTATGTTCATATGTTGTACAAGTAGATAAAACTATAGTAAGGGTTAATTCTAAGTTAGAATTATGGAGAAACATCTTCGAATCCAAAGTTTTTAGGTTAAGTAGGACTAAAACAGTATATATGGACTGTAAATTTAGTCAAACTAGGAATAAAATTAGGGCATAGTGTAAATCGATGGGGAAGAAATATCTAAAAGTGACAATTTTCGATATCTTGAATCAACTATCTTTGAAGATGGAGAGACTATGGAGGACGTTGCCCATAGAATTAGGCCCCGTTTGGATGGGTGGAATGGAGTAGCGGGAATGGAATTGCACTCCCATGCAATCCAAATCACTGCGTCTGGATAAAATGAACAGTTGGAATGGAATCAACCATCAAGTATGAAGAGGAATGAAATTCCGGTTACGAGTGGGTATATCATTACCGAATGAAAGGTGGTATTCTCATTCTGCCCGTTGAATAAGAATGAAAAATACAATCTCACTTGCACAAACCAGACACCTCCGTATACATCTCTCTCATTTTCTTTCTTTCACCTCTTCTCTCTCACACGCAAAATACCATTACCTCTCTTCTTGCCATTGTCGGCGTCATCTCTTGCTGCCATCATCACCGTCGTTGGAGCACATAATTTCCATTCTACCCTTTTCCAATTTGTTCATATCTCACCATATTTGACAAGATCTGAGTCTGTGTAGTTGGGAGCTTTGGATCTGGACTGGATATGGGTTAGCAAGATTGCTTTCTCTTTCCCATTTATTCAGATCTTGTTTTTTTGCAAAATGCCAACCGAGCACTCCATATGGGATGCCTCACATAGCTTGTGCCCCCTACCCTCTTCTTCTTTCCACCTCACGTTCTCTTTCTAGAGAGTTCTCATAACCCAAACCCAAAGTCTGTTCCTTTTTTTTAATATATATATATATATATATATATATGGGACAAGTTCCCCTTACACCCTATTTTGACACCTATGTTTACACCTCGTTTTCAAAACACTATCTATGATAGATATTTTGACGAACCGACCGTTGGATTCAATATTTTTCTTATGCATATCATGTATACAAAAAATCATAGTGGTCCTATGGTTAGATTTTAAGAAATGTCACTATAAAAAATTGTTATGTTTTTAATTCATAAAAAAATTTATAGTTCTTCAAAATGATATTTTTCAAAAACTAACCGTTGGATCGCTCCGACTTTTTTCATACATGACAAACATAAGATAAGTATCTAATCTAATGGTCGGTTTCTCAAAATTTTCGATTTACAATGATATTTGAAAACAAGGTGTAAACATAGGTGTCAAAATAGGGTGTGAGGGGAACCTGTCCCTATATATATATATATATATATATATATATATATGTTCTTTTCTTCTTCTTTTTTCTTTCCATTTTTTTTTCTTTTGAAACAAAGTCTGTTATTTTTTTCATTGTATATATATTATTAATTATTTTAAATTCTTGAACGTATTATAATTTATTTATTATAAATAAATTATCAATTTTCAGAGTGTTAATTTTTGTTTTATTTGTCAATTATTCCTTATATATATATATACATAGTGAAATGATCTAGTCGGCTAATGCTAACTTAGATCCTAAGTCAACTAAGACTTATGGCCGTTGGATCATCTCATGAATGGAGGTTTTTTTAAGTGATGAGATGATCCAATGCCCATAAGTGCTTAGCTGACTAAATCATTACTCTCTCTCTCTCTCTCTCTCTCTCTCTCTCTCTCTCTCTCTCTCTCTATATATATATATATATATATATATATATATATATGATCCATTGGGGTTCAGACCCTATTTGGATAAATACGGTCCACTCCTCATTGGGATAGTTGGGACAGGTATTTTGAAAAATCGACCGTTGGATTAGATATTCCCGTTACGTATGTCATGTCTGCCAAAAATCACAGTGATCCAACGATTGGTTCGTGAGAAAACTGTCTGTGAAAAAAATTGACACTTAAAGAATGATAAAATGTCAGTTTTTTTCACAGTCAGTTTTCTTAGAAATCAATCGTTGGATCACTGTGATTTTTGGCAAACATGACAACGTAACAGAAGTATCTAATCCAATTGTCGATTTTTCAAAATATCTGTCCCAACTATCCTAATGAGTGGACCGTATTTATCCAAATGGGGTCTGGAGCCCGATGGATCATATATATATATATATATATTCAGAATTGCTAGCATCAGGCCTGCCTAAAGCTAGCTGCATCCGGTCACCCCCATTTAGGGGGTGATGCAGGTCACGGTTTCACATTTCGTCCGTTGGATTTCCTATTCATGCAGTGCTTGTCATGCCTGCAAAAAAATCACAGTGATTCGACGGTTGGTTTCTGAGAAAACTGACTTTGAAAAAAACTCGAATTCAAAGAATAAAAAATGGCTGTTTTTTCAAAGTCAGTTTACTCAAAAACCAACCGTCGGATCACTGTGATTTTTTGCAGGCATGACAAGTACTGCATGAATAGGAAATCCAACAGTTGAAATGTGAAACCATGACATGCATCACCTCGACCGGATGCAGCTAGCATCAGGCCGGCCTGATGCTAGCAATTGTGTGTGTGTGTATATATATATATATATATATAGAGAGAGAGAGAGAGAGATGATCCATTAAGGTCTGGACCTTAAGCTTAATTTAAGGTCCACTTTTCACAGGGATTGATATTTTGAAAAACTGACCGTTTGATTAGATAATCTTCTAATGTATGTCATGTTTGCCAAAGGTCATAGTGATCTAACTGTCCATTTTCAAAATACAGACGGTTAAACAGTTGTTACAGCATCCAATGGTAAATACTGTTAGAGTGTTTCACGGACTCTATTTTGAAAACCGATTGTTGAATCACTATAATTTTTGACAGGCATAACAAACATAAGAATATTATCTAATCCTACGGCTGTTTTTTTTTTTAAATACCATCGACTGTGTGAGAAATGGTGAGTGGACCTTAAATTAATTTGAGGTCCGGACCTTAATGGATCAAGTTTATATATATATATATACGCACACACAACTTCTAATATCAGGTGCACCTAATGCTTCTAGCATCAAGTGCCCTCTTGTAGAGGCACTTGCAGTAAAATTTTTGAAAAACTGACCGTTAGATTAGATACTCCTATTATGTATGTCATGTCTGCCAAAAACCACAGTAATCCAACGGTTGGTTTTTGAAATATGTAACTTCGAAAAACTGTGACTTTTTTGTTCTTAAAAATGTTATCATTTTTTAGCAGTCATTTTTCTCAGAAACCAACCGTTGGATCATTGTGATTTTTGGCAGGCATGACATACATTATAGGGGTATCTAATCCAACGGTCAATTTTCCAAAATTTGCATTGCAAGTAGCTCTACAAGAGAGCACCTGATGCAGCAGGTGCACCTGACCATAGCACCTCTATATATATATATATATATATATCATTTTCATAAATATATATTTTTTAAATTCATTACATTCCCTATCATTGCCAAACGTAGGGAATGGAGTTGACATTCATTCCGAATTTTTGATTCCCACTAGTATCCAAACGCATGAAATGGAATGAAATTTTCATTCCATTCCACACTACCTCAAGAATGGAATCTAAATCCATTCCACCCTCTTCGATTCCAAGCATCCAAACGGGGCAAAGTAAGGTGGATGAAGTGGGTTAGTGCTCGTGAAGCATTGAGTGACCATAGAATCCCTATCAAGTTAAAGGGAAAATTTTACATGATGGCCATAATACCAGCTATGCGTTATGATACTGAATATTGGGTAATTGAATAACATGCCTACAAAATGAGTGTAATTGGATTGAGATAGTTAATATGGATAAGTGATAATACTAGGAAGGATAAAATAAGAAATTGTTGTAACGAAGGAAAGTTGTCTAAGTTGGTTTAATAATGTGCAACAAAGGCTTAGGAATGCACTGTTGCAAAATGGTGAGTTGATTTTAGTCAAAGATCTTAAGAGGACAAAATGAAGGCTCATAATAACGTGCCTTGATAGAGCCTAATGGCTTAATATGATTCATATAGCCAACCTCATGTAGCTGATATCAAGGTTTTATTGACTTGAGAAAATTTATAGGAAATTTGACAATATATATGGGGGATTGATGAGTTATTTAAGTAGTTGCTTAATTATTATATGTTGCTACAAATATCTATGAAATGTTTAGTTTATTACCTGATTGATGAAAAGAAAGTGGTAAAGTTCTCCATTTTTTCCTGTTGGCAATGCATGGCTGTTTGCTAACCAGATTTTTGTTTCTTTCCCTAATTATGCTGACTAACTGCTAAGTTTTTGCTTATCAGATAGAGCAGCTCCGATTGCTTATCTTCTTGTTTTTTTAATTTGGCAGATGTCAGAAATTGAACGTTGATGACAATCTTTTATTGTTGATCTGAAATTCATAAATTTCGACTCTTATCTGCATTTGATGGTTGTATAGTGAAACTTTTCAAGGGTCGCCACCATCATGCTGTGGAGTGGGTTCTTCTGTTTGTTGCCGTTGTATGAACTCCTGAATCTCAATCTACTGGCGGCTTTATTGTCCTGTCATATGATTCTGTATAATAATGGTAGAATGTGTTAGTGATTAGATACAACATTTGCTTGGTTATGTGTAGCACATGTACATTGCTAACTACTGCTACTCATCTAAGTTTAAATGACTTGATGTAGGTTTTCTGTTGTTAGATTGGAGCAAATTCTTTGGTGTTATACACGTAATATTTGTTTGTAATTCTAGTAAATGAAGTTGTAATTGCTTCAATATGAAACAGTTTCCATAGGATTGCAGCTTGTTTCAAGTTTGGCGTCTGGGCAGATCAAATGAGCAATTGTGTTTAAACAAATATGGTGGCATTTTACTGCTTGATGGTCTCTTAATTCTTCTACTGAAGTTCTCCTTGGTATTCGATGCATACATCCAAAGGTTTCTACCGTTTTTACTGACGCATAAACATTCAATTAAATAAGGTAAAAGACACATTTGCCCATCATTAATCGATGGAATACCAACTCAATTAGGCGTGGGCGGATATACCATAAACAACAATAACTGTATCATGACAATTTTATCCGTGTCTATCCATTTTCAACGGTTTGCAAAATTGGTCTAGCAAAAAATCGATTTACATCAGAATGGCAAAGGGAAGTATCGTGAAACCACCCCCCCCTTCCTTTTTTTGTCTGATTTTGTTGTTTAAAATGATGATTCGTGACTCAATTTTTAGTTACGGTTTGAAGAATTCGTGGTTAGCATTTGGGATTTCATGGATTTTTTTTTAGACGTATGCTCTAGGTCAGGTATTTCTTGCTCAATATGTTTGTTTTCTTGTTTGAAAATATGATACATGAAACCATTTGGGGGCTAGGGTTTCGAAAACATTGAGGTTGATTTGTTAGGATGCCATTGATTGTTGGAAAAGTTTGGTTTTTCATCCTGTGTAATGTATCTTTGGTTTGAAAAAAAAAAATTGTGGTTTGCATATGGGCTTTCATTATTTTTTGAAAAGTTCTTTTTTTTTTTTTTTTTGCTATGTATCATGTATCTTCGTAAATAGCATAGCAAACAACCTTTTTCTTTCTTTGAAATCAACGACAAAATCACCGAATTTTCTAATATCACTCTATCCTTACATTTTGCAATTAATTTAATTTAAAAATCTTTATAATAATATTGGAATATTACAATTGCAATCCTTATAAGATAAGTCAACTCTATCTCCAAAGTGGAAAAAAAAAAAAAAAAAAGAGAAGGGTAAAAATGTCAAACAAACAAATGCAAATATTTAATTTCTTTTAATGTAATTAGACTTTTGGGTATAACTTTTATTCAAGTGGACTCATGATAATAATAATAATATATAAATATATATATTTAGGGTTCTTTGGATAATTTATCTTTTATTTATTTTTTTTTTTATATTAGTAATGATAGACAAAATTTGAAGTTTTCATTAAGATTCACATCTCCTCACATGTGTCACGGGTCAAGTTCTAAGCACAAAGACTAGTCTATTAGGTAGAGGTACTTTACCGCTTTATAATCCCAAGACCTCTCTAATGCCTATTCGATGTGCGATAAAAAATCTGTAACATTCTCTCCTATTCAAACCCGCAAAGCCCTCATTGTGTTCGGATTACCCTAGCTACACATCCACCCTACAAACAGGAGGACCCGCTGTTAGTACGGACACTCCCATGGTGTGCGTGCTTGGTGCAGCACTAGATTATGAGCCAGGTCTGCTTTGATACTATTTTGTCACGGGTTAGGTTACATATCAAAAGATCAGTCCATTAGGTGAAGCTACTAAACATACTTTATAAGCCCAAGTCCTCTTTAGTGTCTATTGGATGTGGGGTAAGAAATCTGTAACAATTTATAAATTGAGAAAAATGAATTTGATAACATTTTTCAGTTGTAAATTTTACCATCTAACAAGATTGACAACCAATCATCCAAACAATTACACGGCCCCATTCCCAACACAACCAAAGAAAGCCAAAAGTCTTGGCTTGAAGCAGTTTCTTGCGTAAAGTCCTGGGAGAGGGCTTTTAATGTCATAAGTCCTATTTAAGTATATTTTATTGTAGAAAATTCTTAACTTGTATATAATATATATATATATATATAAAGGGCAATTTCCATGAATAATCCTAAGTTTCCAAAATATTACGCCTACAAACCCGATCCAAATCATATTACGGATATACACCTATTACTGTTTTGATGGAAAATCATATTTAAAGGTCCGTGATTCCATTTTGCAATTTTTATTTTCCATTTGAGATGAAGCATTTTTTTAGAGATGAGAATTTATTTTGAAATACATTTTCTTTGCACTTTTAGTGGCACAACGAACAATTTTACTATAATATAAGCGCAATGAAATTTATTATTTTTGTTTATTATTCTATTAGTCAATGTAGTCCGAACTTGGTGTTTTGAAAATATCACTGGAAACAAATATGTTGTGAAATTGATATATTATACTGCTATTTTATGCTCAAATCGAAGCATTCACTATACTTATGAACTTCTTTACATTTTCACAGCTACAATTTCAACGCATTATATATTTGTATCTTTTGTAGGTGATGTAGTCAAATCGTGTTGTTTTGAAAATATCACTGCAAACACAATATATAGAGAAATTGATATATTATGAACTTCTCTACATTTAGATAGCTTCAATTTCATTATATTTTGTATTTGTGTAATTTGTAGGTATTTTGAACTTCTATAAAACGATGGAACGTGCTATTACATTATTTTGCAATGAAATTTCCGATCAAGCAACATTTTCTCTACACTTTTAGTGATAACGAACAATTTCACTGCATTGTTTGAGAATTTCAGACGAAGCATTTGTTAGAGATAAAAATTGATCTTAGATGAAGCAAATTTTTTATTTTATTTTATTTACTATTACACTATTTTCTTTGCAATTGAGTGATGAATTTATGGTTTTTGTTGATTATTCCAAATTTATTCTCCATATCTACAATTTCACTGCATTGTATGTAAATTCCACTGTACTTTGTGGAAAATATTTTTTGAATAAAATAAATGATAAAAAAAGATAGAAAAGATAAAAAGAGGAGAATGAGCAGAAATATACCTAAAATATTTATTGAATGAAATAAATGAGGTGAAAAATGGATATCTTGGAAGATTTGAAAGATTTTTTAATTAAAGGGTAATTTTATCTAACAAATGCCAAAAGCACTTTTAACATGAAAAAAAAAATTCAAGACTTTAAGAACTAAAATCTCCTAAATTAGGACCTATGGCAAAATTTCCAAAAATTTAAAAAAGAAAATATAAGAAAAAAAATCCAAAATTTGGTCATTTAAAAACATAAAATAATAATAATAAAACCAAAAAAAAAAAAAAAAAAAAACACCACTATAGTCATTTCGACTAAATGATAGCTTACGAGAACCATCTAGCCACAATAGCCTATTGATTTAGTGACATTTATCCTCACGTACGAAATCGATCTCAAGTTCAAAGTTCAAACACATAGAAATGTACTGATACTCGCCCCTAAATATTAATTAAGGAGAGTTAGGGATAAGAGTAGATTTCTATATTTTAAATAAAAAAAATATTTTTTTTTTTCAAAAGTCTTAAAGTTTAGAGCTTTGTACTATGAGGTTCAATTTTATGCCATGAAATCTCTTCAATTTTTAAATTCTTTTGTCTATTTTTTTTTATATATTAAATAGATCATTAAATCTAGTGATATAAAACTTTTATGTTAAGGACTTATGGGTATAAAAAAGAAAAAGAAAAAAAGATGACTATAAAGCCCATAATATGATTTAATTACACCAAAGAAGATAAGAGTAACAAAGCATAATTCCATGGATCATCTTGTGGAAGGAGTGTGCCCTTTAAGATCGTCCCAGAAGAGACTTAGTCGAAGTAAGCGCAAGCTGGCTCAGACAATCTGAGCGTTGAAAAAAAAAAGAAAAAAAAAAAAAAAAAAAGAGAGCTATTACAAAACCTAAAAAATGTGCAACATATTTTGGGTTATTCACCATTGTGGAAGCAGAAAACACAACTGATAATTGATAGATATATAGATTAGAAAGTGGCCTCAAACCCTCAACTCCCAACAAATGCACCGCCTCAAACTCAAAGCAATGATCTTCACACCACTACGGTGCTCGCCTCTCCCATTTCACCGATTCACAACAAAGCCCTTCTCTTCTTCTTCTTCTTCTTCTTCTTCTTCTTCTTCTTTACAGTTTTCTCCATGGTCTGGTCTACAAACCTGGAGAGAAAGCCCACTGAACGAAAACCGAATATGGGGACCCACCGGTCCAGAATCACAACCCCCACTATTCTCACATTCTTCATCAATTGAAATAGACGACGCTCCAATGGCGTTGGCTTCTTCTTCTTCTTCTTCTTCTCTGGCTGAGCTCGGGGCTATGGTTCTCTCCACTGCTGACCCTCTCACCAAGTCCCAGCTTTCTCATCTCGCTTACTCTAAATGGCGTCGCCAAAATCTACCCGTTGGAGTTGCTGAACCGCCCCCTCGACCCGCCCGCCCTCTTAAACCTCAACTGGTTCGTTTTCATTAACCCATTCTTTGAAATTTTTTATGATTTGGCTGTATGGCTTTTGCTCATTTATTGATTATTTGCTAGTTATTTTTAATCGATTTTGGTTCTGTTTACTTATTAAACATTTAGAACCAAGATTTTTTATGATCTCGTGATGTTGGTATTGCTCATTTATTGAGTATTGCTAAGTTGTTTTGTAATGGTTTTCTTTGCTTTTAAGTCGTTAAACATCTACGTTGAATTTCTTGACGATGTTGTAATGTGGTTTATGGGTATTGCTCATTTATTGGGAATTGTTAGTTTTGGTGTGCTTTTCCTATTTCAATTTTTAAGTTTTTGAGCATCTATAAAATACTTAGGGAAAATTACACTTTGCCTCCTGTATTATTAGCTGTTTTCACGTTGGCTCCCTGTGGTGTTGATTGCGTCCTAAATTATTAGATTGTATCAAATTACCTCATTAAGTTAGTTAACCATTTGTTAATATGGGGAAAAATGATGTTAGACTTGTTATTTTTTTATGCAGTATTTATCCTAAACCGCTAATGAGTCTATAAGTGCATGGATGAAGTTTCATGAAAAAATTAAAATATATTGAGAAAAATCATGAAACTTCACCGATATGCTTATAGACACATTAGCAGTTTAGGATAAATACTGCATAAAAAAAATAACGAGTCTAACATCATTTTTCCCCTTTTTATGGGACAGAAGGGGGTAATTTGAAACAATCAACTCCCTCCGTCCCAATTTATGTGATCACCTTTCCATCTTGGGATGTCCCAAAATATGTGATCACTTTGATTTTTCAAATTAAAAAGTAGAATGAATTTCCAATTCCACCCCTTTATCACATAATTTGGAGAGTAATCCTTCTTTTAGAAGGGTAAAATTGGAACACAAATTTAAAAATATAATAAAGTCAAAGCAATCAATGCATTTCTTAAACTACGTGTTTAGTCAATGTATGCACATAAATTGGGACAGAAGGAGTAATAGTTTAGGGGGCACATTGTTGCAATTGAAACAACAGGGGGCGACCGTGAAAACAGCCAATAGTTCAGGGGACAAGGTGTAATTTTCCCAAATATTTTTGATGATTTTATGATGTGGGTATTGCTTATTTATTGTATATTGGGTAGGAAGCTATATCAGCGTATTCAAAATTTGGTATATTTTATGAAATGCAGGTTTCCCCAAAGGAAATTCCAGCACCCAAAAACTCTGGTTTGCCTCTTAATGCTTATATGCTCCACAATCTTGCTCATGTGGAGTTAAATGCAATTGATTTGGCTTGGGATACTGTTGTCCGGTTTTCTCCGTATTATGAGATTCTTGGAGAGGGATTCTTTGCTGATTTTGCTCATGTTGCTGATGATGAGAGTCGCCATTTTGCTTGGTGTTCACAGAGACTGACTGAGCTTGGTTTCAAGTGAGAGGAGCTGTTAATTTGGGTATTTAATTGGTTTTTGTTAGTTTAACTGGATTCTATTTTCCTTTTCCTCTTACAAATAGGTACGGTGATATGCCTGCTCATAATCTGCTTTGGAGGGAGTGTGAGAAATCATCTGACAGCGTTGCTGCACGCTTGGCAGTGATCCCACTTGTCCAGGTAATTTATTGTTTCTGTAATATAGTTTCAGACTTCTAGTGGGGTGAAACTTGATGGGGTTTATGTTTTTTGACATGAAGCTTTAATGTTGTATATATTTGCTCGACCTCCCTTTGCTTGATTACTATCCTAATACAGAGTTCAAGTTTATAAACATTTAATAGTAAATAAGGTTAACAATTTGAAGTAATGGGTATGCAATCAAGGTTAACAATTTGAAGCCATGGGTGTGTCTTTTTTATTGTTACAAAAAATAAAAATATTTTATTTTTGAAGTTTCTTATCTTGAGCATTATGTCTCATGTAGGTGTTTGAATTCCTATAGGCTTAGGGTATCACCGTTGGATTAAATACCCTTCTCATGCATGTCATACATACCAAATATCATATTGATCGGACACTAGTACCCATCCAATCCATAAACTAACATTTCTAATCAATAAAAACTCCCCACATTTATGGATGAAGTAGCTCTTAATCTTCGATTGACTTGATATTTGACAAACATGATGTGTATGAGATGAAAGTAGAATCCAACGATTGGTTTCAGAAAATATAACTCTATAAAGTTATTAAAACTTGTGTTTATTGAATTTTCCCAAACATAGTTAATCATAGCATTTCCATGTTGATTGTTCAAAAGTATAAGAACAGAATTAACTTGATACATATCATGACTACTTTGTTCAGTAAGAGTTTAGTTCTCACGATGTTATGCCTTTGTCTAGAACAAGAGTACAACTTCAAACATCAATGGCTAGAATCACGTCTAAATTGTATGATTTCAATAAATCATCAGTGATCATAGAATGATAGAAGAGGTAAAGTCCATAATACCAATCCACTAGAAATATCTTAAGGCAAGTCACCACACACCAAGAGTTATCTATAAACATCGATTTCATAAGGAGAGACCTTGAGACTAAGGGAGGTGTGAGAGAAAAATGAAAGATATGCTATCTATAGGAGGTGAAAAAAAAAAAAAAAAAAAAAAAGGGAAAGGGAAAAAAAAAAAAAACAAATCAGGTAGAGGGTGCAATTTCTAAAAAAATAAAAAAATAATAGGGGCAAAATCAAATGTTGATGGGGGAAAATTATAATTATATAGTAAATAGGTATAGAATTTTCTTTAAGAATTTTTTTTTTTTTTGGGGGGGAGGGGGGTGGTTTCAATTGACCCCTCTCGGCCCCCTTGGACTGCTCCTGGTTGTTACATTCTGAATTCAAGCTTGACCTACAACACAACGAAAACAAGCATGGCATTGCAGAGTAATGTTGAGCTAAAACTGTTTCCAACTAACAAAATTTTCTTCCTGTAGATCACCGAGACCCAAGTAAAAGGTAAATGGTAATAAACTAGTGGTTAACTGGTGATTGTCTCTGTTTTATTACTTCAGTAGAAAGTTGAACAACATGGGTATATTACTAGATGTAACCTCTCTTTTATCATTCTGGTAGAAGTCTGTTTATTATAGTTACACTATTAGATGGATATGCTCTATGATTTTTTAATGATAGCTTAGCCCTATGTTACATGGACCCTTTGCTTCACCCCAAAGTACCTGTGTCTACATGACATGACATGGGTGTGGGTACTTCAGCCGGATACTTCAAAATATCGGAAAATCTTTAGAAAGCAAACAAATCCGACTCTTGGATACATACTCCCACCCAATACCCATAGCTGAGTCCATGTAATATAGGCCAAGCCTAGTAAATGCTGGAAAATAAAAATTATGAGGTCATGACGATACAAAACATAGGTGAAGTCATTATGCTTGAGACAACAGTATTGATGGCATGATTTAACCTGCTCTTTAAAGGCTTATAATGCCCACATTTGTGCAGTTATATTAGGGGATATTGGATTCTCTTGGTTTGGTATCTTGTATGTAAGGCAGGCTTCTCGTGACATTGCTTTCTCAAATTTTTGTTTGTTGAAGACATGAAGAATTAGGAATTCATTAGTTATATACAGATTATAGAGAGCCTTAAGCATACTTTGTAAGAAAATATGGTATTCCCTCTGTCTCTAACTTTGGTTTATCCTTGTTCTAGTAGTCTAGATTGGCTTCCATTTCTCCTTGACTAATCGGTCAACCTTGAACCTTCATTTATGTTGTTGAGCTGAAGTAGGGCAATCTCCCTTTGCCCTTCTTTATTCCCTTTCCCTGTTGTGGACCTCTTTAATTTAATTACACTTTTCTAGTTATCATCTTCTCCCTATGCTGAGCTCTTGGATAACAAATGTTTATGGTATGCAAAGTCAAATTCATATGTTTTGCAGTTCACCTTTCTGTTCATGCAGATATAAGAGTGGTAAAAACACTTCCAGTCATCATCTATCTACATGACTTTATTAGAGGCGACTATGGAGTTTTATTTCGATATTTTCATGAAAGTTTAATTTTTGAAGCAATAAGTGAATTTCAAAAAAACCATTTTATTTTTATTCAAAAAATTTTCTCTTTGAAACATTATGTAGAGGGAGAGAGCTTTACACTCTTTCCTCCCTTTTCAGCCATTCCCATCCCCTGTATCATTTCGTTTTACCTAGTGAATTATTGATAATTCTCAGCGATCTGTTTTCAACAGCAAATAATGAACATCTTTAGAGCTTTGTCCTATCTAGCCTACTCAGACATGCCCAGGAGCACAGAATGCTTTACTGACTCATTTTTTGCTAACAACAATAAGTGTTGGTATATGTTGATATCTATAATGTTCTTAATCTATTCTAATAATTGGTGACGCATATCCCATCTGCTTTAACAATCTTGATGTTCTCCAAAGTGGATTTCTACAACTTTGGACATCTCCTTGATGATTCAATGCATCAGTGAAATGGCACTTGAGAGATTATATTCGTTTGTATATGTTTCTTCTCTCATCTCCATTCTCTGCCATTTTATATATTTTATTGGCAATAGAACACAAAAGTTGTCAGAAGCAGCATGCATAAAGAATAAATCATTTGAGCACTAAAGTAGTGCAAAGGAGAAGTGCCTAGCATCCTCCAGATGTCAGGCTGAGCTCAAACTTCAATTCTAAAGATATTGTCTCTATTTGGGAATAATGGAGCTGATGCTACTAAAATTTTAAAATTCGGGTTTCAAAATTACCATGAAAGCATCATTAGAAGTGAAACCATGGTTGATGATTTAATAATCATCTTCTTGAAGATGTTATCTAAACTTCTTGCAAGTGGCTGGGAGAACAAGCTTGAGAATGTTCATGTCTCACGGCTGATTATCTGCAACAAGTGAACATGTATGCATGAGCAGTATTTGGCCAATAACTCAACCACGTAAAGTTTTTCATATTCAGGGAAAAATGATGCCATGGGTTGAAGGATTTGGGGTAGTAGCTTGTTAAAAAATTATTTTGGCTGCATTTATGTTGTAGATTTAGATTGTTTTAGAAATAACTTTATTTAACATAAGAAGCTGATCATAATATATTTAAAATTTACTCTAGCCTTGTTTTCAGTTGAATTTTGCTGTTTCTAGATTTATTTTGGGACTGTTTGGTAGAAGTTTCAATGAAGATGATTCAAATCAGGCTTCTGAACTATCACGATCAGTGTACTTTCTGAATTGCTTACAGATTCTATTTCTATTTTCAACTTGCGCATGCATTTACTATATGTGAGAAAAGAAGAAAAACAACAGTCCATCACTTTGATCCTTGTTGAACTAACTCAACAAAGTTTCATTAGATTTGCTTCTTCACATTGTCCTCTGGTTGCCCTTAATCTTTGGTAGTGTTATGGATTAATTTTAGTTTGTATATGATGAGATGATTTTCTCCATGTTTTCAATTATGGATGTAGGAAGCTAGAGGACTTGATGCCGGGCCACGGCTAGTGCAAAAACTAATTGGCTTTGGAGATTGTAGGACGTCTAACATTGTGGCTAGAATTGCTGATGAGGAAGTTGCACACGTGGCAGTTGGTGTCTACTGGTTTGTCTCGGTCTGTCAACAAATGGGTCGTGCCCCTTGCTCTACTTTTAAAGGTTTAGTAATTAGTAGCCCTTCTCTCTTTCAATGTATATACTGACATGCAGACATAATATTTATTCCTTTACGGGATGCAAAACTTTGTTTTAAACATTTTTTTAAGTTATTTTTTTGGTAATCACACAGACTTGTTGAAAGAGTACGATGTGGAGTTGAAAGGGCCTTTCAATTATTCAGCCAGAGACGAAGCTGGAATTCCCCGTGACTGGTGAGAAAATTGGATATCTTGATGGTCCGTTTGGTTGGCAAGAATTTAGAGGATTTGGGGGTGATGCATTATAAGATTATAAAGTTTGTTTCTCTCTCCTGTTCTCTTTGCAACCAAACGGAGCATGGCCAATGGCTCTTTTAAATATCTCCACAAGGAGAGAGCTATTTTTGATGAGGTGGTTGTCTGATCGGCTGTCTAGGTATGACATGTCACCTACAAATAAACAGGATAAGAAAGAGAAGCTTTCTGAGGTATGTGATCTGGAAAATTAAAGTTCCTATAGAATTAATATTAGGCTCTGTTTGGTTTTTGGGAAAGAAAGAACCTGAAAATTGAATTGGAAAAATCCCTACTTGATAAATCTTTAACTGATAACAATGTTGAACCTTTTCAAAATGATAGAAAGAGCCACTAAAACATCAGCAATCTTACTATCTCACTGATGAGCGGCCTCATCTATAAGCATGAATTCATTTCTTTTCCTAATTTCATTTTTCACCAAATCAAACAGAGCCTTATATATATATACCCACACAAATTATTATTGTTGAACCCAAATACTATGACAGGTTTATGAAAGGCTAGCTTGCATCATCTCTATGGAGAGTGAGAACTCAAGTTTGAATAATAAGCCCCCTGGATGAACTTTTTTTTCTTTTCTCCTGTTGGCAAGTGGTCTAAAGGCGATTCTCCTGTTTGGTTCCATGCTCCAATATTATTATCTACAGTAAGAAATTAACCTCAGTTTTGGCATATGATTCAACGAACTGCAATACTGTCATGATTTAGTTGTGGTGTTGCTGGATTTGTTCTGTGGGGGGCATCGTATATAGTCTGCCATTTGTAAGTCTTTACGACTCCAAGAACCTGGTTCAGCCATACTCAGTGTCAACTTTGAGCAGCATTTTTGGGAGCCATTGCCTGGCGCAATGGTGTAAGAGTCTCGGGCTGCATGTAAATATTGAATGCGCAAGTTTGAGTCTTGAGAGCAGACATTTCATGCAATATTGAAGGTTTGGACCATATTTAATCCATCCCTTCTAACACTATATAATGGCCTCTTAGTGATATGACGGTTCTGCATTTCGTGCATTTTCTTATTTGCTCTTCGTAATTAAGGTTATTACTGTATATTTTGTTCATAATGTATGAAGAATACCCTCATTTCTGTAGCCTATGTGAAGATATTTTTATGATCACTATGAAAGCAAAATGATCAAAGGACTTTAGATAGAGGTTTTGGATTCGGAATAGAACTGGCAATGGATCAGGTGTCCTGGATTTTGGCTGGTATTGAGATTGTTATGGTTTAAGAGTACCCAACCGCCAACCCATTTATTTAAGGTCTGTTTGGATGTTTCATGAAAATTGAATTATTTCATTGTGTTGCGCATTTATTGCTGTGAACAGACTCATTACTGGAAATGGAACAATTTAAGAAAATGACTATCTTCAGAAATGTTATTAAAAAATCTCTAAAACAAAGACTTGTCCTGAATATATTCCTAAAATTAATTATTTTTTAATTGCCTCATTCAAGATAATGAATTTGTTCTTTCAATGTTATATAGAAATTGAATGGGATAACCAAATGAGCTCTTAGGAAATTTAACTCTTAGGAAATTGTTAAATTTATTATTAAATTAACATAAATATTTAATTGGAATTATTTAATATTCTAGTGGTCCAGATAACTAATTGAGCAGATTCAGGAAAGTTGGCAAGTTGGGGCCAATACTTTGCCAAACTCTAATAATACGTAATGCGTCCCTACTGGACTACACTTTTTTTTTTAGGGTATTTCACTCATTCAGTAAAAAAAGAAGTAAGAATAGAGAAGATTTAAGTGATAAAACGACCCAAACCGTGTACAAGTTTTATTTTGAGAACACTCACCATTGAATTAGGTGTTCTAACTTGTAATTTATTGTGTTAGTTTTGATAACTTTTTGGGAGACTTAAATTTATAAAAACTTTTCTTTTTTCCTTTATACATCATGCTTGCGAGATTCAAAGTTAAAAATTAAGAATCATTTCATCCATAAATGTGATATTTTTCAGATAGAAAATATGAATTCATAAAAAAAAATTTAGTATATATAATTAGTTTAATATTTGGCATGCATGAATCGCATGAGAAGAATATCTAAATCTATAAAGATGCTAATATAAGGTGCACCTGACGCAAAGTTACTTTGTGTTACACTTTGGGTCAGGTGACCTCCATTAGGGCAGCAGCAGGACAAACTTTGAAAAATAGATCGTTGGAGTAGATTCCTCTCTTATGAATGTCATGTCTGAGAAAAATCACGTTGATCTAACAGTTGGTTTTTGAAAATATCAACTGTTAGTTTTTCATCACGCTGCTCTAACGGTCGGTTTTTTTTATTTGGACATATTTTAAAAGCCAACAGTTCGTCCGCCGTGATTTTTTATAGACATGGCATTTATAATAGGGGATGTACACACAAATTTCGTGTCCTGAAGAATTAAAGAACAAGAAAAATATGGACATGTGTAAATTGTATTAATTTGAAAAATAATGTGGGTACAATCCTCCGTGTTTATATTCTTTACAAAAGAATCATTCAAGTCGTCTAATTCGATCTCTTCAAAATGCTCGACGATTCAAGGGCTAGAATAACTTAATCTTGAACCAAATGGTGGCTTGATATTGATCCAAGGACTAGAATAGATTAATCTTGAATCAATTGATGGCTTGATGTTCATCTAAGGGCGATGACCGCTTGATCTTGAATAAATTGATGACTTGATGTTGATTCAAGGACGATGAAAGCTTGATATTGAATGATTTAACAGATTTTTCTTGGCTTGATTTTATTCAAGGGCAATGATCGCTTGTTCTTGAATCGGGTTTCAAAAAATGGAAGACTCGGCACTTGTGTCTTGTGCTTGTTGAATCTCTCAATGTTGATGAATGCTTAAAGGTCTTGAGTTTAGCAGAATTTCGAATCTTTTGTTGAAAGTTTGGAGTTTGACAGCACTTCAATACTCTGAAAAAGTCCTGTCTTCTTGAATAATGGCCTCATATTTATAGAATTGATGATTATCTTCAAGGGATTTTGGCCAATTAGAAAAAAGTTAATTTTATAACTATTTTCTAATTAATTTAATTTAAAGATAAGTGTAAAACTTATCTTTATATGTGATGATGTGGCCTCCCATGTATTGACATGAATCACTTGTCATGAATCCGGCCACATTAGTTTTGATGAGTCACCCTTGCTTGTGGGACTCACTAATCTTGATTTTGAATTGTTGACCAATCAAACTTTTTACCATTGACCAATCAGATGGTGATCAAGATCTTATTGAATTTTTTGGTGTCTACGATGGAATCTAATCAAACGGTCGATTAATCAAAATATATTCTGCAACTGCCACAATAGAGGACTTGACGCAATACAACTTTGCATCGGATGCACCTTATATTAGCATCTTTGTCTAAATCTAATCGTAAGTCTTGTAAACTACAAATCTTATAATAACTTATTAAAATCTAAATAAAAAATTGTATAAAATTTTATGGAATAAATTGCATCAACCTCCTCGAAGGTTAGGCAAAATTACAAATCCTCTCTAAAGTTTAAAAAAATGGCATCGGTCTCCTCCCTTAAGATTTGGATTTATGTTCAACAACCTCTGTTATATTTTCTGCAGAAAAATATGACTTTTTTTTTTCAACTTTGAAGGTCATGAAATTTTTTGTTTCTAAACCAATTTGAGTTATTCAAGTTGTTATAGAAAGCTCATACATCCTATTTTGGTACTAGTAGGGTGATGTACAACACATTCTTCAAAATCTCAGAGAAAAACAAGTTCAAAGTAGGCAACTTGTCGTATTTATCAAAATTTTACAACTTAACAAGCCTAATTTGAATGATCATCTCTCACATAAGAATTTCGATTTGAGTAATTCAAGTATCTTTGCAAAGTTTTACATCATACTATTGATAGGAACTTGAATGACTCAATACGGTGTTGAAACAAATAAGTTAAAAGCCTTCAAAGTTGGGAAAAATCACATTTTTCTACACAAAATTGACTTGAAAAAAATGTGATTTTTTTCTCAATTTTAAAGGCCTATACTGCTTGATTTCAAAGTCAAAACATGTAATTCGTGTTTCAATCGAAAATGTAACATGGAAACTTTTCATAACAACTTGAATCACTTAAATTAAATTTCATACGTGGGAGATATGATATATCAAAATAAACTTGTTGAATAAGGGAGATATTCGAATATAAATCTAAACCTTCGAAAGACTGATCACATTTTTAAAAATTTCAAGAAAATTCTTGTAATTACGTCAAAACTCAGGAGAGGTGGATACAATTAACCCAAAACTTGTGCCCACAATCATAATCGATATTGTAAATGCAAAATACCATAGAACCTAATTGCCTTTTTAAAGAAAGAGAGGCTATGGTCGCAACACTCAACCACTAAATTATAATTAACCCTTAAAAATATCATGCTAACTTTAATGACTTTAATTAAAGTCTATATATATATATATATATATATATAATCGGGAATATATTGAGGATAATCATAACAATAATAGAAACTTTTGGAAAGAATTCTTTAGCTTTTTACTTACTTTATAGTGTAATAATAAATATCCAAATGCGTGTGTGCACATGTGTATGATTGTTGCTTAGGGCAAAAGGCAGAAAACGTGTCCCACTTTCCTACAATGACTTGATCGCTTTGTCATCATCATTCATCTATTCAGAACAAACAAAGAGAATAACAAACAGATCACCACTCCTTCTCCATCACACTTCACCGACCTCTACAGAGCAAGAGAGATAGAGAAAGCATGTGCGGCGACGGTGATTGCAGGCCTTTGGGCTTTCTATTGGGCCTTCCCTTCGCCTTCCTCGCTCTCCTTATCTCCATCGTCGGCGTCGTCGTCTGGATCGTCGGGTCCGTTCTTCTCTCTCTCTCTCTCTCTCTATATATATATATATATATATATATACACGGTATGATTGATGTCTGATTTTGATTTTTGGGGATTGGTGTGTGTGCAGGTTGTTGCTAACGTGCATATGTCCGTGTTGTTTGTGCGTGACGGTAATCGTAGAGGTGGCTTTGGAGCTGATCAAGGCCCCTATTCACGTCATGGAATGGTTCACCTCTCAGATCCCCTGTTAATTTTCCCAATACCGTAATTAACCCTTTATTAGCTGTTCCTTTATTTGCCTGTAGATTTGGTCTCTCTGTGTGTCTCTGAGTGTGTAATTCTTGCTTATTCTTAGGGACAATTAAGGTATTATGATGATTGGGTATACATACAAAATCATGGGATTGTCTTTTGTTCATTAATTACTGGATTGTCATTCCTAAATCCCCCTCTTTCCATCTGATTGGGTTTTAATTTAAATCTTTATATTTTTCATAATACCAATTATCATAGGCTCATAAGCTCATTTGGTTTCTCCCTCTAAATTACTCCAGGACCTATTATTTATTGTTATTGTTAGAATAGGCGACAGCCAGTAGATGGCAGATTTTTTGTTTTTTAATTTTCTTTTTGTCCAACTGGAGAATTATTAGCCTAATCAGCAAATCTCTTCTCATGCACCCGTGAGTGAATTTTTTTTTTTTTAATGGATAAATTATCCAGAATTCCTTTTAGTATTGAACTTTATACAATAACCTGATATTTCATATTTGTAAATCGATGGGTTAAACAGATAACCTGGCCCACTCCTATTGGGAAGGATTTAAGAAAAAGACTTGAAAACCCTTTATGATTTGGCATAAGAATGGAATATGGCCACTCCACCTGTACCAACCGGAATATATATATATATATATATATATTTTAACTACAAATAATTGTAATTTTAGATTGAAATAAAATTTGTTGGGATTATGATTAGGGTTCGTTTCAAGGAAAAAAAATATTGAAATTAAAAAATATTTTAATTATTTTCTCAAACTTGACGAAACCTGTCCCGTCCCGCATAATTCTTGTCCTGTTCCATCTTGTTTTAAGTTAGGATTGAGACGGATTTGAGAAAAGTTTTCATTCACAGACAGGATTGGAAATTCATGAGATGTGGTACTTTTTCGGCTCTTTTTTTTTTTTTTTTTTTCATAAGATATACATTAGTAGAGTAATGAAATGAAGAACTTGTCATTTTTTTTCTCCATAAGATATACATCAGTGGAGTAATTTTGAATATTTTGGCATTTTGTACTTTCATAGAGTCAGTTGTATAATATATTTTGAAAAATCGATTGTTGAATAAAATATTCATGTTATGAATGTCATGCCTGCCAAAGGGTAAAATTCTTATTTTGCCCTTATACCAACAAACCTTCATTTTAATATATTTTTTGCATTTTGTACTTCCGTAGAGTTAGTCGTATAATCAGTGTTATTAAACCCGGACCAGACCGGCCGGTTCAACAGGTTGGACCGGGAATCGGTCTCCTCTCCGGATGGTTCAATCCACAAAAACCCGTTTTTCAAATAACCCGTTCAACCCGGCGGTTCAACCGGTCAAACAGGTCAAAAAACCGGTTAAAAAACCGATCAACCCGGTTTTTTTTTTTAAATAATTTTTTAAATTTTTTTTAAGGTGCTAAAATGACTAAAATAGTCTCAATATTTGTAATGACTGCACATAAATTCAAATATATGAATTGATTGTACAAACATTTTTAAAAAAATTATATTTTGAATCATTTATAGCTTTCATTCTAATAAATAAATAAATAAATAAATAATATATTTATGACGTCACGGTTCAACCGGTTGGCCCTTAACCTAGTAACTTTTCCGGTTCGATGAACGGTCCGGTTTTTAAAACATTGTGTATAATATATTTTGAAAAATTGATTGTAGGATAAAATATTCATTGACAAAAATAACGGTGATCCAACAGTCGGTTTTTGAAAAAACGGACTGCAAAAATTGCATGTGTTCTTACAATTATTTGAAATGTTATAATTTTACAGTCAATTTTTTCAAAACCCGACTGTTGGATCATCGCGATTTTTGGCAGGCATGACATTCATAAGATAGATATTTTATCCAATGGTCGATTTTTTAAAAATATGTTTTGCAATTGATCACCTAACAGAAGGGAAGAATACCAAAAAATATAAAATTGGTCATTTGTTGACAAGTTTGGAACGCTAAACGCGAATAGCATTGGCCTAAAAATAAAACAAATTCGATGCTTTATCAGTATTTTTGGGTTTACGGTTTCTTGCCATAAATCTGAATACATGAGATTATTGAGATAAAAAGATGTACAATTAAAAGCCCATGCACGTTGAGTCAGGCTCAAATAAATTGATTCGCAGGAAAACTTTAAATGCCACAAAGCCAATTGGACAGATCTGTTGGATTCGAGGATAAAAAGAATCCTTCACACATGTCCAAAATACTTTCAGTTTAACTTTTTCTTTGAGATTCGAAAGTAAGGATGGAAAAGTATGCTGCAGATTACACACATATTACCCCCTTTACACACCTTATCCTACACATATTAATCCCAACCATTATCACTAGTGTGTAAATATATGTCTTCATGCAATTAAAGCTTGGATTTGCGTCGCCACTGATCAGTAGCCGGCGCTGGTGCCCTCGCCTCTGATCCACGACTTTCCACACTTGTGCCGAAGCTGATCTGCATTACATTTGCACTGCGCCGTCTGCATCAGATCTGCAGTAGAAGAGGATCCCCGGCGGACTGCATCAGATCTGCATAAAAAGGGTAGGGTGGTGGTGCTATTAAAGCTACGACTGAAGAAGGTCGCAAATCTAATTTCGTTAAAGAAGAAGTAGGGTCAAAACCAATACGGATGAAGAAGGAGAGTGAATTAAGGAAAGAAGTAAATGAAAAAGAAAAAAAATTCTAGGACCGTGACATCAACATACTGCTCTTTATATAATAGACTAGCATCAACCCCGAGCGATTCCTGGATGTAAAAATGATAGTGGAACATTAAGAGATTTATCAAAAATAAAATATTTAATAAATGATTTGATCAATTTTAATTTTTTTATTATTTAATAAAATATTTTTTAAACCTTGAGCAATGCTGGGGTGTGAAAATAATTACGAAACATTAAAAAACTTATTGAAAAATAAATATTTAGCAAAAATTTTGATCAATTTTAATTAATATAAATATTTAGCAAAAAGTTTGATCCATTTTAATTTTAACATTATTGAACAAAATACTTTTTCTAATATTGTCCAGTTTAAAAAAAATAAAAATAAATAATAATGCAATTTTTTTTTTTTCTCAAAACTAACTGTGAACTATTGTTATTTTTTAAAATTAAATAATATTAATGGAACCATTTTTGCTAGCATTTGGACCAATTAAGCACAAAAATATGTGAGAGAACTTTATTATTTTTTAAATAGATATTTGAAATTTGAATTTGAAATGAGTGTAATTTTTTTTTTTTTTAAATATCATAGTTTTAAAATACGAAAAATTACAGTTTGCCCCCAGAACTATAAGCCGTTTTTAAATTGCCTCAATGTGGTATTGATTGAAACAATGTGCTCCCTGAACTATTGGTTGTTTTCAATTTACCCCATTCCCGTAGTTAGCTATTTGTATTTTTGGACTGAAAAATGGCATTAGGCTTGTTATTTTTTGAGAAAACTACACTTTGCCCCCCTGAACTATATGCCTTTTTCACGTTGGCTCACAGTGGTTTCGATTGTGTCAATGTCCCCTATAAACTATTTGATTGTATTAAATTATCCATTTCTATTAGTCAGCCAATTGTTTCTTTGACTGGAAAATTATGTTAGATTTGTTATTTTTTTATGCTGTATTTATCCTAAACTACTAATGTGCCTATAAGCATATCGGTGAAGCTTTGTAATTTTTCTCAATATATTTTAAATTTTATGAATTTCTTTATACAGTAAATACAATTCATAATAAATAAAATATATTGAGAAAAATCATGAAATTTTTCCGATATGCCTATAGACTCATTAACAATCCAAGATAAATACTGCATAAGAAAATAACAAGTCTAACACTATTTTTCAATAAAAAAAAACCTCACAGAAGGGGGTAATTTGAAAACTGATAATAGTTTAGGGAGCATATTAATGCAATTGAAACCACATGGGCCAACATGAAAATGACATATAGTTCGGGAAGGCGAAGTATAATTTTTCCTTATTTTTTTTATACAGTATTTATCTTGAATTGCTAATGGATTTACAGGCATATTAGTGAAGTTTTATGATTTTTCTCAATATATTTTATTTATTATGAATTTTATTTATTGTATAGAGAAAATGATTCATAAAAATTAAAATATATTGAAAAAAATCATGAAAATTCATTGATATGCTTATAGACACATTAACAGTTTAAGATAAATACTGCACAAAAAAATAACAAGTCTAACATCATTTTTGACCGTCAGAAGGGGGCAATTTTGTTACATTAAAATAGTTCAGGGCCACATCGCTTCAATCGATACCACAGGGACAATTTAAAAACAACTTATAGTTCAAAGGGCAAACTGTAATTTTCCATTTAAAATAAACTCTAAAAATCCAATTATTTGACTAATGTGATTTTTGGCATACGTAATGTATACAAGCAGAATATCTAATCCAACGATTGATTTCTCAAAATACTTATCCCATACTGGATTTTGTAAATCGATTGTCAAATTAAGAGTAAAAACTATGTGTCAAGGTAAACCTGTCCCATATATATATATAAATGTTCTAGTGAGCATATGCGCACTTTAAGCTAAAGTAAGCAAAGAACACAAAACCTTTGATTGGAATCTTGAGATAAATCTTCCATTAAGTGAATGAGAATCCAAGGACTTGTATTATTTGCTGACTTTAGTTAAAGTGCGCATATGCACACTAGATCATATAAAAAAAATGTTCTAGTGAGCATTTGCTGACTTTAACTAAAGTAAGCAAATAACACAAACCCTTAGATTGGAATCTTGAGATGAATCTTCCATTAAGTGAATGGGAATCCAAGGGTTTGTGTTATTTTCTGACTTTAGTTAAAGTAAGTAAATGCTCACTAGATCACTTATATATATATATATATAGCTGTTCTTATTAGGGGCCCCTGATTTTAGCTTAAAATCAGCTAATGTTCACCAGCCGTTGGATCATCATGTAAGGCTGAGATCAATTCACTTAAAGGACCCGGGTGGGGAGGCGATAACCCGCGAGAAATCCAAACATCCCACAAGCTGATCCGCGTGTCACCCTGCTCAGCAACACATCTCGATCTCGATCTCGATCTCCATCTCCATCTCCAGCGGCGTGAAGCTACAACTATTCAAGGTCGATGGAACAAAATTTACAGCACAACAACGACAGTACTACGACTCCTATTTTAAGGTCACACGATCAGAATTTCCACGCCAAGGTTCAGAATCAATTGGCGTCAACAGGAAACCACAAGACTCAAAATCATCTTTCGGTTGTTAGCGTCGAGAACAATGGTGCTGTGCAAAATCTTCATATGGTGCATCATTAGTGGTCGAATAATGGTGTTGAATTGCAGAGAAGTATAGAAAATGGTGGTGGTGAGGGTTTTAATCGGGATATTAGGGATTTAGAGGAATTGTTGTCTAAGTTGAACCCCATGGCTGAAGAATTTGTGCCTCCTTCGCTTGCTAGCAACAATAATAACTATGGATTATCTAGATAAGCTTTTGCTAACAACTATGTTATGCACGCTGATTCTGGCAATGCTAATGGACTCATGAGTACAGGGACGAAGCCAGGAATCCTGTTCATGAGAGGCTAATTTTAATTGATTGTTACTACTTTATCCTAATTACAAATAAAAAACGATTTTGTACAAATTTTTTATTGTGTTAGATTGAGGTAGAAAAAATTATAAAAATTTATGATCCATAGATACTGACATGCTACTACTAGGTGCACCTGATGCAACTTACATCAGGTGGCCTGCTTTAGGGCCAATTTCATTACATATTATGAAAAAGTGGCCGTAGGAGTGGATACCTCACTCATGAATGTCTTGTTTGCCAAAAATCACAGTGATCCTATGGTCGGTTTCTGAAATAACTAACTATAAAAAAAAATGGTGACATTTTGAAGAACAAAAATGTCATAGTTTGTTATAGTGAAAATTTTCAAAAATTGACCATTGGATTTCTGTGATTTTTGGCAGACATGATATTCATGAGAGGGGTATCTAATCCAACGCTCAGTTTTTCAAAATATGCGATGGAAATAGCCCTAAAGCTAGTTACTTGATGCAAATTGTATCAGGTGCACCTGATAGCATGTCTTTCCATTGATATTTGTTAAATCACATTTCGATCAATTCAATATATTTCCAATTGTTTTTAATGGAGTCTATCTTTTAAAAGCATTGTAAAAGCATTGTATGATAGCTTCATCATTAACGCTATCAAATGTCCATTTTTCTCAATAAACATAATTAAGCCATCTTTCATGATCAATTGATTTCCTATTTTGTTACATAATTAATTCTTTATAATCATTATAGCAAAAAAAAATGCTCTATCCATAATGACAGTTGCAACTAGTATAGGGAGGAAAAGTAAAAAGAAAAATTATCTAAATGGTCTTACGTTTAGAGATTTCCAATTTTATAGCATGAGGGGCTTGAGATTTTGAAATTTTTTTGTCTATTAGTTATGTTAAAAGGAGTCTTGTACCTAGTGGTATAAAAAGCTTATGATTGGAGCTTATGGATATATAATCCAAATAAAAGTAAACAAGAAAAAAAAATAATAGAAAAAAAAAATGAAGGGGTAAAATAAGAATTGAGGGGATGCATATACAAAATTTTAAATTTTTTTGGGTATAATTTTTTTTTTTTTTTAAATTCAGCGGTGGCATTTGCCTCCCCTAAACCTCATGTGGCCTCGCCACTACATGAGTAGACGGGTATCGTAGATATGATGTTGCTGTTTTGTTTATGCTCTGTTTGGTTTCTGAGAAAATGGTGGAAAAAAAAAATATGAAAGGAAGCAATTTTTTTTTTTTAGTGTTATGTTTTCTGTTCTTATCAAGAGCTTCACGCCGCCGGAGATGGAGATGTAGTCGTCAATGTGTTGCTGAGCAGGGTGAAAACTAGGGCAAGTTCTCTTCCATTTCCCAAGCTTAAATCGAGTAATTTTCGCGCGGGTCATTTGGTTTCTTGCGGGTCGTCAAGCTCCTCACTCGGGTCCTTTAAGTGAGCTGATCTCAAGCTCCCATGGTGATCCAACGGCCGGTGAACATTAGTTGATTTTAAGCTAAAATCAGGGCCCCCTAATAAGAAAAGCTCTCTCTCTCTCTCTCTATATATATATATATATATATATATATATATATATTCTTGTGTGTATATATTGTTTTTATAAAATGGCTGATTGCTCTGCAATCAATGCACTTATTGAGTCTTTTCGACTTATTATTGCCAGATTTTACTTGGACTTTGTTATTTAATAGTCATAAACCATGAACTTATTGTTTTTCCCCGTGTTTTGTAGGAATTCTTCATAAAAGCAGTAATTTGAGCATTTTTGAGGTAGGTTCTCTGCAAACTTTCCCGAACGAAGCTACAAGTGGAGTCAAAGGGAAGGAAAAACACTCAAAAGGATGCAAGGAAGCTCTTAGGCAACTTCTGGAAGCTGAAAAAGAGCAAACGAAGCGAAATAGGGGTTATCGATGGCCTATCGATAGGGGGTGCCTATCGATAAGCAGGCCACCCACCTATCGATAAACAGTGATCCTGCAATTCTATTTTGTGACCCCTATCGATAGACTATCCCTTGCTTATTGATAGGAGCCTCCTCGGGAGCCGTGCACGAGATATTTAGCTGCCTTTTAAGTTATTTTTGGAGAGTTCAATTTTACTAGGTTTGTTATACAGTATTTAAGTGAACTTTTCAGAGTTCTTTGGGGTATCCAGAGTAAACTTGGCCTCTCCTACACTTCATCTCTCTCTTTCATCCCTCTATCATCTCTCTCATACCATTTGACTGGGATTTTGGCTGCACATAGAAGGAACGAATACCTCCGGTGATTCAGCCCCGACTATGAGCAGCTAGACTTCTTTCCTTGGGTGTAGATGAAGCTTGGTTAGTGGTTTTGTTATGCATTTATTAAGGTTTAAGGTTTTGTAATGGGTTTATGACATTTGTACAACTTTGAGAGATTGCCATTTTATGCAATCCGTTCTTTAATGATTCTTTTATATTTGAATATGAATGTTTTCTGTGATTCCATTCATATTGGTTGTGCAATAGTATTGATTGAATACGTTTAAGTTCATTGGTTTGTTCATGCCTAACTAGGATAACCTGTGCATGCTTCGCTTGACAGGTTATGCCTTATTTGGATGAGTTTATTATATGAACATAAGCGTAATATATTTTTGATGATTTAATCTTATAGTTTAGATCATTACCGATCATAAACGATTGCGAAATCTTTACGTTAATCATATGCATAATAATTCCCTAGCTAAAGTGGATTCGAAACCCAAGGTTTTCCTTTAATTTGAATTAACCATCTTTTTATGCTCTTTAGTTTAAACAAACAACCACTCCTTCAAAGTCAAGAAATTATTTGGTAACTAAAATCGGATTTGTAATAACTTCTCATAACTCAGCAATTAGTCCCTGTGTTCGACACCCGTGCACTGATTACTATTCTAACGAATTGAGGTTACAAGCACGAGTAGTTTTATAAATTTAAATATTGATCACAAACAAGGAAATAACCTCCCTCGTTTGGGCCGATCAATGGCAAGTGCATATATTGTACCATACCATTAATTAAGCCTAATGGACTCAATTGGGCCTATAAAAGTTCGGCTTCACATGGGCCTCCTATGAAATTGGATTTTAAATGGGTTTTAAGTCTTACTCAAATTAGGGCTTGTTAAGTCTTCAGAACTTCAAATATCAGGTGAACCTGATGCAAGATATATCAGGTACGTACCCTTTTCTAGATCCACTTGTTGAGCATATTTTCAAAAATTGATCGTTGGATTGATGCTTCGCTTTTATGTATATCATGTCGGCCAAAAAACATAGTGATCCAACGGTTGGTTTCTGAAAAAACCGACTGTGAAAAAAAGGTGACATTTTAAAGAACAAAAAAGTCACAGTTTTTCAAAGTTACATTTTTTTAGGAAACCAATCGTTGGATCATTGTGATTTTTGATAGGCAAGATATACATGGAAGGAACATCAAATCCAACGGTCAAAATTTGAAAATATGTTCAACAAGTGGCTCTAGAAGAGGGCATCTGATGCAATCTTGCATCAGGTGCACCTTATATTAGCATATTTGATTAAGTCTTAATTTTAGAAACCTAATGATGGTTTAAAAAATAGTAATAATAATTTAGACATTTGATTGTATTCTTAGAAGTTTCCATTCCTTGACTTTATTATATTTATTACACCATTATTTTTAATTTGATAGTTAATAAAGTTTATCATTTTAAATATTTTTGCAATAACAAAATGCGCGCTTATATAAATTTCTCAATTTGAAATAATGCCAATATTAATTATTAAAAGATGGTCCGAATCTAACAGCACTTTTTAGAACACTTCCCATTCAAATGAGTCCTAGTTCGGTCGAATGAACTAATGTATACTATATAATCCCATAAAATCACATTTGGCTAATCATATTATTTTGAAAATAGCAATATTTCAAAAACTTATTTTTTATACTTTGCCCAATTTTGGCAAAACATGATTTTCTTTGAAACCAATATAAAACAATGTATGCAATGTCCTAAGGCCGGCCTTTCTCTATATATGGTATCATAAATGCAAGGGCAACCTACATGCCATTCTAATTTATTTTAGGAACCTTTATTAAATTTAACCAAGTAAGTGTAAGGGTGATTCTATTGTCATTCACCCATATTGCTAGTTGTATCCATCAATTAATAAATTTTTTTAATATTATTATTGTACCCACATGTAAATTTACTATTAAGGGTAATATTAGATAAATAAAATAAATTAAAATAAATCAAATTATTTCCTTCATCCACTTTCTTTTTCCCACATTCATATATTTTCCATAAACCTTAATCTCACAGACCTTTACACTCTCGTATAACTTTCTGAAAACTCTAACAAAAAAAAGTGTTTATTGATTAATGGATAATGAAGTGGTCATGTGGGATGATTCCATGCCGACAATGAAAATGTACATTTTTTAAAGTATGATTCACTTTTGTTAAGTTGTTTTAATTTCAAGTTCGTGCTTTTGTTCAGTTCTACGATATTAAACATCAATCAATGTTCAGATAGGGGTAATTGAACATATCACTATGTTCAATCACCCCAACTGAACATATGAATATGTTCAACATAAGATGTAAAACAATATTACAGAATGTTTAATCACCCCAACCGAACATATAAAAATGTTTAGCACGGAATGTTGAACATTACAGGATGTTCAGTAGGCACTAGTAAAATATTATCCAATATTTCAACAGTCGTCAGCCAAACATATTTGAATATTTAGCACATTAAGTTAGAACATACATATTACAGAATGATTGGTTTGTTTTCTCTTCATGGAGTGAAGAAAATAATCTCCTTTATGGGATAAATGGTGAAATGGTTGGGCTGCTCTCTTCGTGGAGTAAAGAAAATTAAACAAGCTCCTTTTTTGATGGAAATAATATATATATATATATATATATATATATATATATATATATACAGAACTGATCAGTTCCGGAAGGCAGGCAATGAAATTTCATTCCTTACCTTCTCATCACCGTTCATTTTATTGGAGAGTGATCCAATGGTTGGCAAACATTATAACTCAAAAGAAACAATAGGCTCTCATCATTACCTTTCTCTCACATCAACTAGTACAACATTTAATGGTGTGCAGCCATCAAATCACCTTTCCCACATTGGTATGCATATATTTAAATAAAATAATACCAAGTACATGTACTAACCTTTGAGTAATCCACATGACACCATCTCCTCCGACCCTCCATCTCCGGCTACCTCCCACAAGACTGCATCTCCGGCGACCATCCATCTCCGGCGACCTCCTACAAGAGTCCATCGCCGGCGACCCTATATTTTCGGCGATTAGTCATACAAACAATAATACTGTAGTTTAATTGTGCAAGTAGGTGATTAATATTAAAAAAGAGATTTTTTTCAGAAATTATATTAAAGCTAATGTAAGAATCAAGTGAAGGGCAACTTAAACATTTTAATGTAGAGAAGTTGAGAGAAATATCAAATATGTTGTTTGTTTGTTCACTAATATAAAGAAAGAATACAATATTTCACAAATAATGTTAAATTGTGTAATCACATGTATCATTAATATTATAAATTTTTATTAAAAAATTTAATGTGTTTGACACGTGGCAGAAATATATTATTTTGTATTATTTGATTGTATTAAATTTCAAATTATTGGACACGTGTAAGAAAATGTGACCTTATAATGAAAATGTATAATTTTTAAAATAGGTGGAAAAAATTAAGTCGTTTTATGAATTAAAAAAAAATACATACGGGGACATGTGTCAGTAATCTGATATGATGTGACTAACCATGTGATCTCACTTGTTCACAAATTAATCGGGCGATCGGGCCATCGAAACAGTGGATGAACCATGTGATCTCACTTGTTCACTAATTAATCGGGCGATCGGGCCATCGAAACAGTGGATGAATCACGTGATCTCACTTGTTCACTAATTAATCGGGCCATCGGGCCATCGAACCAGTGGATGAACCATGTGATCTTACTTGTTCACTAATTAATCGGGCCATCGGGCCATCGAAACAGTGGATGAACCATATGATCTCACTTGTTCGCTAATTAATCGGGCGATCAAGCCATCGAAACAGTGGATAAACCATGTGATCACACTTGTTCACTAATTTATCGGGCGATCGGGGCATCGAATTAGTGCATTAAACATGTGATCACACTTGTTCATTAATTTATCGGGCCATCGGGCCATCGGATTAGTGGATTAAACATGTGATCACACTTGTTCACTAATTTATCGAGCAATCGGGTCATCGAATTAGTAGATTAAACATGTGATCTCATTTGTTCACTAATTTATCGGGCGATCGGACCATCGAATTAGTGGATTAAACATGTGATCTCACTTGTTTATTATTTTATCGGGCGATCGGGGCATCGAATTAGTGGATTAAACATGTGATCTCACTTGTTCACTAATTTATCGGGCGATCGTGCCATCGAATTAGTGGATTAAACATGTGATCACACTTGTTCACTAATTTATTGGGCGATCATGCCATCGAATTAGTGGATTAAACATGTGATCACACTTGTTCGCTAATTTATCGGGCGATCGGGGAATCGAATTAGTGGATTAAACATGTGATCACACTTGTTCACTAATTTATCGGGCGATCGGGCCATCGAATTAGTGGATTAAACATGTGATCACACTTGTTCACTAATTTATCGGGCAATCGGGCCATCGAATTAGTGGATTAAACATGTGATCACACTTGGTCACTAATTTATCAGGCGATCGGGCCATCGAATTAGTGGATTAAACATATGATCACACTTGTTCACTAATTTATCGGAAGATCGGGCCATCGAATTAGTTGATTAAACATGTGATCACACTTGTTCACTAATTTATCGGGCGATCGGGCCATCGAATTAGTGGATTAAACATGTGATCTCTTTTGTTCACTAATTTATGGGGCGATCGGGGCATCGAATTAATGGATTAAACATGTGATCACACTTGTTCACTAATTTATTGGGCGACGGGCCATCGAATTGGTGGATTAAACATATGATCTCATTTGTTCACTAATTTATCGGGCGATCGGACCAAAGAATTAGTGGATTAAACATGTGATCTCACTTGTTTATTAATTTATCGGGTGATCAGGCCATCGAATTAGTGGATTAAACATGTGATCACACTTGTTCACTAATTTATCGGACGATCGGACCATCGAATTAGTAGATTAAACATGTGATATCACTTGTTTATTAATTTATCGTGCGATCGGGCCATCGAATTTGTGGATTAAACATGTGATCACACTTGTTCACTAATTTATCGGGCCATTGAATTAGTGGATTAAACATGTGATCTCATTTGTTAACTAATTTGTCGAGCGATTGGACCATCGAATTAGTGGATTAAACATGTGATCTGACTTGTTTATTAATTTATCAAGCGATCAGGCCATCGAATTATTGGATTAAACATGTGATCACACTTGTTCACTAATTTATCGGGCAATCGGGCCATCGAATTGTGATATCACTTGTTCACTAATTTATCGGGCGATCGGGTCATCGAATTTGTGGATTAAACATGTGATCTCACTTGTTCACTAATTTATCGGGCAATCGGGCCATCAAATTAGTGGATTAAACATGTGATCTCATTTGTTCACTAATTTATCGGGCGACCGGACCATCGAATTAGTGGATTAAACATGTGATCTCACTTGTTCATTAATTTATCGGGCGATCGGGCCATCGAATTAGTGGATTAAATATATGATCTCACTTATTCACTAATTTATTGGGCGATCGGGCCATCAAATTAGTAGATTAAACATGTGATCACACTGTTAATGTACTGTTTATCTCACTTGTATTTACATTAGTATTATTACAATTAAAAAAAATAAACCAAAGTTTATCTCACTAGTATGTACATTTATTAGAACAAATATTTACATTTATTAGAACCAAAGTGTTATTATAAAAAAAATAAATAAAAAAATAAAAAAAAATAAAATCATGTCCCCGGACTGGTTACAGTAGCCGGAGAAAAAGCAGGCAGCCGGACCAGAGAGCAACGTACCCAAGTATGGAAGAATAAGAGAAGAAAGAGAAGGAGAGAGAGAAAGAGAGAGAGGGAGGAGAGAGAGGGTTTTTGTGATTGACATGCATTAAATTCTTTGATTGACTCATGTACTTTTTGTCATCATCAACCAGCCTACTAGTAGGGACCTATATATAATTTATTCAAACAAATTTTACATGTCTTGACCGTTGGATGGCATCTTTTATACATGGATGGTGAGATCATAAATAAGGAATGTATCTTCATTCCGGACAGTAGGGAATGGATCAGCCCTCTATATATATATATATATATATATATATTTGGGACTTTTTGGTATTAGGTGGGTGTAAAATAGAAACTTATATTTTAGGATTGGTTGAGTTGGGATTACTATGGGTATTATAGAGGTTGTAGGTACGTAGCAAAAATTTTATTTTAAAATTTTATCAGTGGGCATAGGTAACAAGTGGCCAGGTGCAACTAGCAATATGGGTGGGTGCAATGGAATAACCCTAACTGTAATGGTCCTAAAGACCATTCTAGGTCAAGACCTTGAGCGCGCTAAGAGAGATCAACCAAAAAGAGATTTTACAATTAAGTCCAACACCATATGCAAGGATAAAAGGTCTTCAACACTTCAAGTTTAATACTTGTTCATGGCTTCCATTATTGATCTTCAAATACTCATTGCTTGATGTTCTTTGATGTGCATAAATACCTACAAGCCATGTTTAGATCTTTCATGGCTTGAATACATTTTGCTTAATCTTGCTTGATATCCTTGAAGCTTGATTGACATGGTTGCTTGAAACAATATTTTCTTGAAACCATCTTTGCAAATTTGACTAGCAATACAAGCTAATGTGTTGTTATCATCAAAATCATAAAACAATCACAGGATTACAGCAATAAGGCTAATAATTAATCATGTTCCTGAATTGAAGTAACGCAAGAATACCAGCTGCCCAGGCAGCTATATTAGCAAACAACCAACATCCATACATCCAATACAATATTGCTGTACAACTCCAGTACCTCACACCAACGCCACAACCTTCTACCACCAAAAGTGTCTTTCATTTTTAGTTTTTATCTATATATATATATATATATATATATATATATATATATAACTCTCTCTGAATTAATATTTTCTCCATATATATATTTTGATTTTTTTCCTCGATCTCTCTCTTATGTTTAATTTGAGAGTTTCAAAACACTATCGTGACCACCCACTGAAAATTTTAATGGTGGCACCCATTGCTAAGGATCCTTACATTTCTTTAATTAAAAGATTACGAACAAGATATTTCTAGAGGGAAAAAGGAAAAAAAAAAAAAAGACAATTGGCATTAATTTTAATAATGTTTAAGTAATTAATCACCACCCAATAGCACCTCTTTCAATAATAAAAATTACACATTTGTAATGGAATGGAAACAAGTTTTGTTGATTTTCGGTAATTTTCGGTATTGTGTTGAAAGATTTGTCCCACATTAGTTTCTCACACCACCCAAACTTGGTTAATAAGTTCTAGAGACCCTTTACTTGGTAACTTAAGTTATTGAATTGCATCCTGATTTCTAACATGGTATCAGGGTTAAGTCTTGGGTGGGCTTATATTTTCCATTCCCTTCACTCTCGTATCATTGCCCAAGATCCTCTTCACTGCAAACCCATGGGTCACCAATTCTCAAGCTCAGAGTTTCGTTCACCCGCGTACAACTTGAACTTTATGCGGTCGTGAATCCATTGGTCACCAATTCTCGGGCTCGAGGTTTCGTCTTGAGGCCTTTTTATCCAGAAACCCATGGGTCACCAATTCTAGGGCTCGGAGTTTCGTCCAACTGCTTACAACCCGAATTGTATGCGGTATGTATATATCTATGTCTCAATGCTCGCGGCGGGGGGGGGGGGGGGGGGGGGGGTTTTTTCCAAAAAAAACCAACCCCAAAAAAAAGAGGGGAAAAAATTTTTAAAGGAAAAAAAAACGCGGGGGATAAAGGGGGGGGGTTTTAAAAAATTTTT
>JAESVK010000627.1:778672-801265 GCA_017140935.1 Hamamelis virginiana
GGGGGGGCCTCTTTATCCAGAAACTCCTAGACCTACCAAATCTCTGGCTCAAAGTTTCATCGTCCAGATACATCCGGGCTATACGAGGGGGAGTGTTGAAAGATTTGTCCCACATCGGTTTGTCACACCACCTAAGCTTGGTTTAATAAGTTCTAGAGACTTTTCACTTGGTAACTTAAGTTATTGAGTTGGATCATGACTTCTTTATCCAGAAAGTTCTAGACTTACCAAATCTCTGGTTCAAAGGTTCATTGCCTGCGTACATCCAGTGTGTACGCAGGGGGGAGTGTTGAAAGATTTGTCACACATCGGTTTCTCACACCACCCAAGCTTGGTTAATAAGTTCTAGAGACCGTGAGGGGGAGTACGTGTTGAAAGATTTGTCCCACATCGGTTTCTCACACCATCCAAGCTTGGTTAATAAGGTCTAAAGACCCTTCACTTGGTAACTTAAGTTATTGAGTTGGATTCTGGTTGGTGCTAGTTCTTTCGATCTCCATAGAAATTTGAAGATCGAGAAAAAAATCAAACGTGGGAGCTCGTCGAAAGGCCAGAGGAAAAGGATGTTATTGGACTAAAATGGGTATACAAGACAAAGTACAATAAAGATGGTTCCATCCAAAAATACAAGGGCTGGAAATGATTTTAAATGAAGGAATAGCAAAGTTGATGGGTATTTTCAGCTACATTGCTTTGAAAGAAGCCCAAGTGAGCTATCACTTTATGTGAAGATATATACAAGGTACGCGGGATTTTCTCATCGTCTGTTTCCATGATCTATGTGGATAATTTAATATAGATTGGGATTAATTCTTTGATGATTATTAAATATTTAAGAAAACTATAATGCATGAATCAATTTGAAATGACGGATCTTGGCCTTATGATACATTTTCTTGGAATCCAAGTACCTGCAACAAAAAAGTTACTCAAGTAATACGAAAAAATAAAGTTTAAGTAGTATCTTGCAAGGCTTCTTATCATTCTCGGGAGCTCGATCAATATGGTCCCATGGCCATGGATCTCCATCCATTTCTACATCTCAATATTTTCTAGTATCTCCATTCACTCACATACATATTTACTTTTAAATATTAATAGTATATTATATCATATATATTTTGCATATATTAAATTATACTTCTATTTATATAACTTCGCTGGGCACCCAACACATCTCTTATGCAAATGGGAAGCTAGATAGAGAATTCAAGGATCATCATCATCCTTCTCATGATCATTAAGTATCCAAGAGCCATTATTCTCTTGATCCATCCCTTTATTCTTCTCAACCCACCATGCAGTAGGTACATGATACTCATCCTTCAGAATTGGCCAAAATTTGTTAACAAGTGAAATGTCCCGATTCACTTCCAAATTAAAGCCTCCATTTCTACCTTGTGTTCCAGCAATTCCATGCAGATAAGCCTCTAAGTCATGACAATATATGAAACTTGCAGTATTAATCAAGAAATACGACTTTGTGGTGTCGATACTGAGCTCTTCTCCAACTACCGTGTATCCTACCAGAAAAGGAACTAGAGGTACTATATCAACCACATTCGATACCCGTAAAATATGCAGGCCTTTCAAAGATGCCGCGAGTTTTTTGAAGTTAAAGTCTCCAACGCGTGGACAGGCAAAAAGAAAGGCTGTTACAGGACACTTTTCGTAGAGTTTGTTCAATCTCAGCTGAGCAGCAATGTCAACTGCAGTTATCTGTCCAAGCGCTGCGCCCAAACTGTGGCCACTTACAGTTATACTTACTTCCTCATTCTTGAATTTGTCTAACAGCCTTGTCACCTCTTGTAGAATCTGATATTTCAAAGGTAAATTTTCCAAAAATTAAAGTAAGTAGGTACGGTTTACTAATTATAAAATTAAGCATAAAACTATCATTTGATTATCAAGTGGTTCTCAAAGATGGAATCTATATATCTATAGAAGTTAAAAGAAGGGTTTGTAGGATGTTTTCAGTAAGCTAGTTGTTTCTTTGGAAAAGTATCTAATCCAACGGTCTGCTTCTCAAATTATTCATCAACTCATATTGATGTTTTGAGAGCAGTAAAAATAGTGGTAAAACGAATTGTAAGAAAAACATTTCCATTTCTCTATAGCAGTCTTGAATGCTGACTTTCACGAAAGTTAATATAAGACCTTCAATTACTAGTGGGATCTGAATATTGAAAAACTGACCGATGTGTATATTAGATGCTCTTACTATGGATGTCACGTATGCCAAAAATCACGGGGATCCGATAACATCTCAAAATACTGTAATCTATGAAAAATTTTGAACACTTAAAATTGTCACAGTTTTTCTTGATATATATGAAAAACCGACCGTCACTATGATTTTTAGCGCGCATGACATACATGTGCATAGTATCTACTCTAACAATCGATTTTTCAAAATACAATTCAAAAATTACCTATTAGCCTCAAGCTAGCCGACTTCCGCGAAAGATGACAAAATCATTTTTCTATACCTGTATGTATATAATTATGATTTGGTAAAGACGTCTTTATCTATCTATCTTTGGATGTTGTCAGTTGTTTAGTTTATATTTCGAAAACCGACTATTGGATCACAATAACTTTTGGAAAACATAACATACATAAAAGGATCATCTTTCAAAATACCTGTCATACGGTGAAAGTAGACTAACGTTAAGAGAGGTAAATTAAAAAAACCCGAATATGTATTAAGTACTTCACCTGTTCCCTAGCACTGTACTTGTTAAATTCCGATCGTGGATTGTCTGAAGTATAAAGTGAAAGAAAACCCATATGCACTTGGGGAATATTAGCACCATCCCCAAATAATTTAGTAGCAGGTACCAAAGGCACTTCAGTCTCGTTAATCCATTCAAGTCCCTGAAGCACCCCTCTCCATGCAATCAAAATATCCCTACGTCCCAATGCAGCCTTTCCTTCATCCGTAGTCACCGCAACATATCCAAAGAAATTTGATTCGTGCAACCAAGAGTCTTTCATTTTCGGCTTCAAAAGAAATGCTTCCGGTAATGCGATTCCAGATGTTGCATAAAAATACTTTGTAACTTCGTACTTATATGGATTACATATTTCTAAACCAACTCTAGAGAATAAATCTTTTCTTGCATATAGGCTACTTCCTGCAAATCTTGACGAAACTTCCTTGTTGAAAGTGTCGTAAGTTGCTTCAGCCCTTTCTCCGTAGTGAATCAGATATCGACGGAGATCAATGTCCAGAGGGTCTAAGAGCTTATTCCACTTTCCTTCTCCGCTTAGCAATTTCCATTTTTGGTTTATGTCTCTTATCATTTTCCCGATCAAACTAAATTAAAGAATAAACAGCAGCTAATTATAACTTATTAGCTTCTCCGGCCCTTGATATGATACTACTGACTATATATTAATTATTTTGTATTTATATACGATTAATCACTTTGGGCATTTTTGGATTGCATGCCGTGCAGGTTACGTACTGTTGGGTTTGCGTAAACGGAAGCTTAATTGAGAGATTAGTAGTTTGATCATCTAGGTCATATAATAAAGTTTTTTTTTTTTTAATCTATAAATGAATATTAGAATATTAGAAGATGGCAAATATAGAAATTAATAACCAACTTTACACAGGGCTCGAGCTTCTAATAAGAGGAAAAGAGAAATGCCATTAAATTTTAAGTCCATCGATTTAATGAACGCAAATAGCTGGGAATAAAGTTACATAAGTTGCCCAGTTTTTTAGTTTTTTAGTTTTTTTTTTTTTTTTTGTTGTTGGTTTTTTCAGAAATTGATGTTAAGATCACTATGATTTTTGGTAAATATGAAATTCATAAACAATTTATTTAATGTGACGGTCGGATTTTCAAACTTTGTCCTGTAATGGGCTCTATACACAGGTGACCTTACGTAAGCTGCGTAAGGTGCACTTTATAACAATATGACTGTTTATATGATGGGAAGAACTTCATTAAACATATAGGAAAATATGATTTAACCACTATGTTTAGACCAGAAAATAGAAGTTTATATGTTCTTATGTGTGTGTACTGATCGAAAAGAGGGGTGAAGTACTTTTGGAATTTCTTGCTCCAGTAATCAGGTTAAAAATAATTGAGCTAACTAGAGTTAGAATCATTGTTGGATCAACTTGCAAAGTGAGTTTTTTTCTCTTTATTATATTTTTTTTCTTTTTGATCAATTAAAAAAACACGAACAACATACAATTGTTAATAGTTAATAATAGGTTAAAAATAAAATATATATGAACTGATGTCTAGCTATAAGTTGAAACAAGTATCAAACGAGCTTGCACGTGGGGAGAGTGTAAAATAATAAAATCCATTCAATCCCACATTGCCTAAATATAAGACTTGTATTTTAATTTCCTTTTAACAAACTATTAAAGGGTGTCATCTCCCGTGCACCCTAGTGAGAGTAAAGCCCTAAAACACGCAAATAAATCATCACAAATTAATGTCAAATGTGCTAGCTAGCAAGATGCATGGGTAGGTATTATCTTAAAATGTAAACGGTTTGGGTACATCATACTATATTTGTGTTCAAACTACTACAATGTTTTGTACGTAATTAATCAGATTGGATCGGATCATGCCAAAAATGGGTTCCACCTATTTGCTTCCAACACTAGAAGCAGGTGACTACGTTTGTCTAATGTAGAAACGTACCCTTACAATTGTTGTGTTCCCCAAGCTGTCACTAATGAAAAGGTGCCAACTTGTCATTGATTAATCGAGGAGGTCTTACTAATTTTGAGTCTTTGATTAAGAATCCCACTGTTTGGTTGAACCTTTTAAACTAAAGTACTCTTTTTTTTTTTTTTTTCTTTTCTAAAATTAGTAAAATTTAATTTTTTTTTATAAAATAAATACATTACCTTTTTTTTTTCTTTTTTCTTTTTTCTTTTTTGTTAAGAAATCATACATCGCTAATTTGATATAGTTAATCATCCATATATTTGTATATACAAATTTTGTGTCTTAAAAATAAATACAAAAAAGATAGTAGACAAATATTGATTTGATTAATATTTGAAAACTGGAGTAAAATCTCTATTTGAATGGGTTCTACTAAAGAATAAAAATCATCTGATTCTTCTCTTGATAATTTGTTAAGTCTTCTCTGATTTGGCCGGAAAAATATTGATAGTGGCATATCCTTGTAGTAGATCTTCTGCACGAATCTCTAAGCTTAAAGCGCAGTAGAGACTGACGTGTTGTGCTTGACGTTTAGAGTTGTAGTGCAATCCCAAGCATAGGATCTATTGTTGTCAAACATAGTAATTCATGGGAGTACCCAAGGTCGATCATCTCCACAGGGATTGGATGTGAAGTCAATGGTGAATTCTTATCTGTTGATGCTCAAAGAATGTAAATAAAGTGAAAAATTAATGGGGTTGTGTGTGAGTAGTGTAGAGAACTAACTAAACTAACTAGAATAAAAGAAAAGACAATGAAATGTAAATGGTTGGATTCAGTTTCATTCCATCCACAACTAGGGAACATGAATTTCTCATCTACGATCCATTAAAGAATGGTCATTGATGGAGGATTTAACTTTAAAAATATTTAGAAATGAATTCTCATCTAGGATCCATTGAAAAATGGTCTTTGATGGAGGATTTAGCCATAAAAGCATAATGGTGTTAAATTGGAAGTAATTAAACACTCTCTTAGACATTTTATCAAACACTTGGAATGCATATGAATATCAAGCACTATATGTGCCAAGGCTTAATTGTTTACAAGTAGTCAAGAGAAAATAACATCTTAAGCGCTCCATGTGCCAATGTTTACTTGTTTACATTAGTCAAGATGATGCCAAACAAAGAGGGTTCAAATATGGAAAGCATTTACAATCATTCAAACACAAAACATAAGAAAAGTGAGGATGAATAATGAAAAATATTCGTTGAGACAATTTAGCAAACACTTGGAGTGCATTAAGTACTAAGCACCACATGTGTCAAGAAATCCTATCTACAAATGGTCAAAGTGAGCTAAATCTTGTGGATCTGAAGAAATTGAGTATTTAACATTATCCAACAAACATTCAAAGCATAAACATAGAGAAAATCATATTACCTTTGTCGTAGAATGAAAATCCACCATAGAATCCAACCCAACTACTTAGAAAACCATTAAAGAAGAGGAAAACAACATGAAACTAAACGATTTTTACATAAAAATGAAAAGAAATACAAGTACAAGCTTTATTCTATAAGGACTACATGACATAGATGGAAGAGAGAAGAAAAAAAATAAATCTAAACTACCCTAAACTCTCCCAAACCCTAGTGCAATGGGAGAGGAGAAGAGGAAAAATAAAAAGAAAAGAGAATGGAAGTGAAAAACGTCCCAAAACCCTAGCTGTAAATGGGTATATAGACCCAAGAGGTAAAAATACAATTTAGCTCTTAAAAAATACACAAAAAGACCAGAAAATGGTGTCTCGAATGGCCATTACCGATATTGCAAGAGTGTATTAGTGGTAATACACTGCTGTTATTTTTTCTTGTGCTAGCTGCAATCTTGACAACATTACACATCGAACTTCAATCGCTTGTATCTTTCTCGTTCAGACTCCGATTTGGGTGATGTTTATATGGTTGGAAAGCTTGAGAAGTCTAGTTTGTAACCATGGTATTCTCATGGTCAGATTCGTTTTGGAGAGAGAGGGATATTCTAGAAATTCTCAGATTAGTCATTTTTTGCACTAGTTGACTTCTTTGCTTATATCTCCCAAACCATTTGTCATTTGGCCTTGAAATTTGATATGTAGACTCTAGACATACCTAGAAGTATGTCCTATAAACCTCATGACATTTGAAGACCTTCAAGACTTTTCTCCAAGCCTCAATTTTGCATCCAATAGCATCCATTTTATGGCACTTTACCTACAAGATGGGAAAAACATGAAAACCATTAAAAGTACATATTCCCTAATATAAATGGCTCAAGTTTGTACAAAATAGCGGGAATAATGCATAATAAATATGCAAATATATGATGCAATCATGTTGCACCATTATCACCTGAATGCTTATAAGTTTTTTTTTTGGAGCTTTAAGGCTTTAATCCGGCAGAGCTTCTTCACTTGTAACTTTAATTGAACTTAAAGTTTTATTTAAATTTGATTGCTAGGAAGTTTTGCAGGGCTTTGATGCTTTAATCTAACGGAGCTTTGTTGCTTTTAACTTCTGTCTTCAACTTGAATGCTTTGAAGATCTACGAGGCTTTAATGCTTTAATTTGATAGAACTTCTTTGCTTGTGTCTTCAAAGTCAAAAGCTTGGAAGGATTGACCTCCAACTTAGAGGCTTTGATATGCAACGTGAATGCTTGATCTTCAACTTGAAGTCCTCAATCTTTTACTCTAGGGCTTCAATTTGATAGAGCTTCCTAACTTATTATTTTTATTTTAGACCCTTGGAGGCTATCTCTATTTATAGTGGTAAGGAGTGGAGTGTTTGGGTAGGAATTGGCTTTTTAATAATTATCCTTATTTATTTAATATGTAAGGATAAATATTCATTATAATTGAAAGCTAGACGGTCTTATCTGGCTCTGTGGCAACGCATCATTTGATTTGAAGAATGATTCTATATTCTACTCACTTAGGTCCACTTGATAATTGGTAAGAATTTAAAAATTATCCTTATCAAGGCATGTGATAAAGTTTAAGTGAAGGATTGATTGTCTTCTTCCTACATGAGAGTCCCACTTGATAAGTGGTAAAGATACATATTAATTTTAATAATTATCCATATCAAAGCATGTAGTAATATTTGAGTAGAGTACTAACTGTTATCTTCCCATATGGACCCTATGTAACTTTTGGCAAGTTTAATTTACCACAATTTAATCAATTTGGAAACACCTGGCAAGATGCAAGTGGTCAAAATTTTTCATCTCTAAATATTAAAAACTGATTTATAGTACTGCTGATCTCATATATATATATATATATCCATTGGGGTCTGTTAGCCTTATGGCTTCAATCCAACTTTGTTGAATGATTTTGATGATAACAAACATTGTTTTGTGATTCTAATGATTTCTATTTAGTGTAAAATTGCAAGATAGGAACCAAACTATCAATGAGGAAAATCAACGAATGTGAAGCTCAAGCATCATTTGGAAGATCATTAAAGCTAAGCTCATGTGAATTTTTTGGATATTCACTAAGGTGAATGGAGCAAAGAGCTATAACATTGTTGAAGTTCAAGAATCAAGCCAAACACAAGTGTGGACAATTCAATCGTGAAGATCTTGCTTTTATCTTTGTGTGAGAGTGCTTAGGACTTATTTGTATAAATCTCTCTATATAGGCTAAACTCACTTGGCTAAAAAAACCTTGACCTTAAGACCGTAGTATGACTTGTTTGGGATTCAATCTTAGTCAAAACGTTTTTAAACTAAGTCAAAAATGCATTCAAATACTTAGTTAACTAGTTTACATATTGGAAGTTGATTTAGAATTAAGAAACTTAGAAAAATGGCTTAAGAGCATATCTAGTCGACTAACCCAGTTAGTCTAGTCGACTAACTATAACCCAGTAGCTATGATTTTAAGAAATCTTATTTTAGTCGACTAACAGTTAAACTAGTCGACTAACTTACTAAGTAGTTGACTAAGTCTTTTGTCCCAGCCAGTCTGTTAGCCTTATGACTTCAATCCAACTTTGTTGTATGATTTTGATGATAACAAACATTGTGTTATGTGTATTCAATTATGTATATGAATGCTTTGTTATACACTCATGCTTAATTGTCAAACCTTATTGAGTGTTTATTTGGCTAACCTTATTGGTTGATTGACATTATCCTATAGCTCTTGTATATCCATTTTAGTATATATATTTATAAAAACATGATTCAAGTTGTCAATGAAGAAGGTTCAAACTAGCCATCATGAAGATGAAGCTCATGCACTTATACATTGAACCTTGTGTGAATATGAATAAGTTGTATATTCACTAAGGATCATAAAGAAAGCCATTGAATTGATGCAATTCAATCTTGAAGCCAAATGCGAGCCAACCTCAAGCCTAGCACAAGCCAAGCTCAAGTGTTGAAGATTTTTTTTTTTTTTTTTATGAAGATCTTGCTTTTGTTCTTATGTAAGTGCTCAGGATTTATATTGTAAATCTCTCTATATGATGAACTATCATTGGCTCAAAGAACATACATAAATGACCTCAACTTTGATTTAATTTGGAAAATTATATTTTGGTCAAAAGTTGATTCAAACTCATAATGGGCTATATGGATTCAAAGACAAAATGTTTATACTTATTGTTTTGGCTTAAACATCTTTGGAAAACATTTTGAACTTAGCCAAAAATGTCTTTGAACACTTAGTTAACTTGTCCATATGTTATAAGTTGATTTTGACTTAAGAAACTTGAAATATTGGCATTAAAACTTTTCTAGTTGACTACCTCATTAGTCCTAGTCGACTAAGTGTTAGTCAGAAGCAATGTTTTGAGAAATCTTGAGCTAGTCGACTAAACTTCATGAATTAGTCGACTAATTGTTTCCTAGTCGACTAAGACCCTTGTTTCAGTCGACTAAGAGCAGGTCAGTAGCCATGTTTGAGAAGCAAAGTTGCTAGTCGACTAAGAATCTTTAAGTAGTTGACTAATCGATCCTGGAAATTTTTCAAAGAGCATTTTAAAGCCACTAGTCGACTAACCTTTTTGTCCCAGTTGACTAAGAAAACCCAGAAATGTTTCAAATGTATTTTTCATGAGCTAGTCGACTAACCGTGCCCGGGAAGCTTTTTGTAAAGGATTTTAAACTCTCTAGTCGACTAACCATTTTGTCATAGTCGACTAACTATGCTATGTTGCTCATAACGACTCTATTTTTGTGCTTAATGACCATATTCTTTTGTGGGCTTATTTATACTTATTCTATGAGTCCTGAATCAACTAATGATCATACACAAACATATACCAATCTAGTTTTCATAATTTTGTGTGATATTAGTCAATTGATTCATCATACTCTCATTAGCAAAATTAGTTCATATCTTTGAGAGATATTAGTGAGAGCTTTTATTTGTACATTCATCTACTCTTGAGGAGTTTATTATTTGTACACATTCAATCACACTTTCATTTGTAATCTTGTGTGAAGAAGGGTTGGGTTGTAACCCTTGTGAAGTTTGAAGTTTGATTGTTGATCAATTTCAAGCATGAGAAGAAGTGCTCTTGGTGAGCATTGGTGAGAATTTTCCACCGCTAAAGAAGATTGTGGGTGAGGGTCTTCCACCTTAGAAAGAAGGCTGTTGTAAAAGTTTTTCCACATTTAAGGAGTAATCCTATAGTGGATTATGGAATCCTTGAGACGGAGATCTTGAGGCGTGGATGTAGGCGAAGACCGAACCACGTTAAATCTTTGTGTTTGAATCTCTCTTTCTCTTCTCTTGCATTTCAATTTATATACTTGCTATATTAATTGTTATATTGTGATTCAAATATTTAATTCTGCTGAATTTAATTGAACCATAATTTTTATTTGGTAATTATCTATAAAGTTTGCAAAACCTTTATTCACCCATCCTACAGAGGTATATACTTTGGCCAACACATGCAATCGACTAATTGCAAGTCAGCAGCTATATTTTAAGAAGTAGTTAAGATAGTCGACTAACCCTTGTTAGTCTAGTCGACTAATCGAGCCCGGATTTTCAAATGCTTTGTTTTCTATTAAACTAGTCGACTAACTCTGTTTGGTTTAGTCGACTAATCAAGCTCTGCAGCTTATAACGGCTAATTTTGAAAAGACTCAAACGGCTCTATTTTGATTCTCAATGGCCATATTTGTTATTAGGCTTATAAATACTCATTGTATGAGTATTGAATCAGTTAATGAATACACACAAACTCGTACCAACATAGTTTATATCAATCTTGTGTGATTTAGTCAAAAATTCATCATTCTCTCTTGAGCCAAATAGTTTAATCTTTGAGAGATACTAGTGAGAGCTTTATTTGTACTTCATCTACTCTTAAGGAGTTATTTATTGTACACAAAACTCCTTGTATTTCTTGTGAGCTAAGGGTTGGGTGATAACCTTTGTGAAGCTTGGAGTTTGTTGGTCAAATTCAAGCTTGAGAAGAAGAGCGATAGTCTCTTGGTTTGATCTCCACCGAAAGTGAGATTAGTTGAGTGCTCTTGGTGAGCATTGGTTTAATCTTCACTCAAAATAAGATTGAATGTTTTGGTAGCATTGGTGAGAATCTTCCACCGTTAAAGAAGATTGTTGGTGAGAGTCTTCTACCGTGAAAGAAGGTTGTGTAAAGGTTTCTCCACCTTGAAGGAGTGATCCAATGTAGATTGAGGAATCCTTGGACTTGATGCGTAAGGCGTGGATGTAGGCGAAGACCGAACCATGTTAATATCGCTGTGTTTGATTTCTTTCTCTCTTATTTCCAATTAAGTTTTATTTATTTGTGCTTCTCTATATTAATTGGACCATAATTTTTATTTGATAATATTTGCTTAAAGTTTACCAAAACCCTATTCACCCCCCTTTACGGTTATATAACTTGGGACAACAGGTCCCTTTTTAAGGTCCACTTTTACAATCCACTCCTCACTGTGATAGTTGGGATAGGTATTTTGAAAACTCTACCGTTGGATTAGATACTCCTGTTACGTTTGTCATAACTGGCAAAAATCACAGTGATCCAACAGTTGGTTTTTTAGAAAACTGACTATGAAAAAAACTGACATTTTTTTGTTCTTTAAAGTGTCAGTTTTTTCACAGACAGTTTTCTTAAGAACCAACCGTTGGATCACTTTGATTTTTGGCAGACATGACATACGTAATAGGAGTATATAATCCAACGGTCAATTTTTCAAAATACATATCCCAACTATACCAATGAGGAGTGGGCCGTAAAAGTGGACTGTAAAAAGGGACCCCAATGGATCATTTTTGTATATATATATATATATATATATATATATATATATATATATACAGAAATTCTCTTATGAGCATCACCTTACTTTAAGCTAAAGTAAGCATCTAACAGTAGAGCCACCTGTGATGAAATTTTGGAAAACTGACCGTTGGATTAGATACTCCTATAATGTATGTCATGCCTGCCAAAAATCACAGTGATCCAACGGTTAGTTTATGAGAAAACTGACTGCCAAAAAATGATAACATTTTAAAGAACAAAAAAATCATAGTTTTTCACAGTCAGTTTTCTCATAAACTAACCGTTGGATCACTGTGATTTTTGGCAGGCATAACATACATTATAGGGGTATCTAATCCAACGGTCAGTTTTCCAAAATTTCATCACAGGTGGCTCTACTGTTAGATGCTTACTTTAGCTTAAAGTAAGGTGATGCTCATAAGAGAAAACCTCTATATATATATTCATATGTTAACAATATATTTATTTTGTATTTAATTTTGTCATTCTATCTGTAATTTTCAAATTCAATTTTCTCACTCATGTAATTTCCTATATAAAAAAGGCCTTGTAATACAAGAAAGATAAAATTCATAATTTATAATTCCTTCTTTCAACTTGGTATTAGAGCTACTCTAAAACTTGGCCATGGCTTCCTCTTCTTCAACCTCCCAATCTGAAGTCTCTACTATTTCAACTATGTCTTCTTCCTCCTTTTCTAGTACTCATCATTTTATTTCTCTTAAACTCACCTCCAACAATTTTCTTTATTGGAAAACTCAACTATTTCCATATCTTCGCATTCAAAATCATATGGGGTTCACCAATGGTTCTCTCCCATGTCCTTCTGCTACTATTTCCATTGATAGCAAAGTCACTCCAAACTCTACTTATCGAGATTGGGTAAGACAAGATCAAATGCTCATGAGTTTACTCATTGCCTTTTCCTTTGAAGATATACTTCATCTTATTGTTGGTCTTGAAACCTCCCAACAAATCTACCAAACACTTGAAACCTCTCTTGCTTCTGTATCTAATACTAAAATAATGCAGCTTCACATGGACCTCCATAATATAAAGCAAGATGATAAGCCTAATACATCTTACCTGCATAAAGTCAAATCCATTACTGATACTCTTCATATTGCGGGTTGGCTTCTATCTTTGGCAGATCTAAACATTTACCTTCTCAAAGGACTACGATTTGATTTCAAGGATTTAGTCACCATTATCACTGCCCGGCCCGAACCTACATCGTTTGTTGAACTTCATAGCCTTCTCCTTAGTCATGAATTTCTTCATGCTGATTCCATGGCCAAGCTTCCTCTCCCCTCAACCTAAATCTCTCCCCTATGCTAATATAGCTCAACCTTCATCACCACCAATCTTTTCTCAAAACTGTGGTCGTGGTAGGTTCACATGGTTTCGTGGTGGTGGACGCAATGGCCATTACACTGCTCGTCCGTCTCACTTTTCTCACGGCGAGCATTTCTCTCATGGTGATTATCGCTCCCACTATCAGATTTGTCAGGGCAACAATTATACAGCCGTCAATTATTACCAATGGTTTAATCACACACTTCATCCTTCTACTCATATGATTACCTTCAACTTTGAAGCTCAATTTAAAGACTGGTTTCTTGACACCAGTGCTACGCATCACATCACCCCTGAATACTGCGGCTCCGATCAAGTTCGTGTTGGTAATGGTAAGGGTTTACTATTTCTCATATCGGTTCCACCACTTTACACACTCGTCAAAATTCCTTTTTACTTTCTAATGTTCTTCATGCTCTTCAAATCACAAAACCTCTTCTTTCGGTTTACCAATTCATAAAGGATAATAATTGTTTCTTTGAATTTCACCCATCTCATTTTTATGTTAAAGATCAAGGCACTCAGAAAACATTGCTCCGCGGAGCGAGTAAAGCTGGTCTTTATAAGTTTCTCGCCATCTCCATTTCATCCCCTCATTCTCCATCTGCTTTTGTTATGGAAAATGTGCCTTCAGATTACTAGCACAATAAACTGGGTCATCCTCATTGTCGTATTCTGCATCAAATTTTAAAAGAAAATAATTTATCCTGTTCCTCCAACAAATTGAGTTCCTTATGTATAGCTTGCCAACTTGGCAAAAGCTCTAGACTGTCTCTCTCTATAACTAAGTCTACTAGTGCTATACCTTTTGGATCTCATTTTTACTAATGTATAGGACCTTCTCCTGTATTGTCTAGTGAAGGACATCGGTATTTTGTAATCTTTTTAGATGATTATTCAAAATTTCTATGGTTCTTTCCTATGGAGCAAAAGTCTTAAGTTTTTTTCTGTTTTTCCTCAATTTCAAATAATGGTTGAACAACAATTTGCCACTAAAACTAAATCTGTACAATCTGATTAGGGTGGTGAATACATAAAACTTTCAAAAAATTTAAATTCATGTAGTATATCGTACATCATCTTCCATGTCTGCACACTCACGAACAGAATGGTTCCATTGAACAATGTAATCAGCACATTGTTGAAACTGGTTTGACATTGCTAGCTCATGCCTCTATTTTACTCTGTTTTTGGCAGTTTTCCTTTGCTACTGCAATTTATAGATAAATCGCATGCCCAGTTCTGTTTCAAATAATTTGTCTCCCTTACAACATCTTTTTAATTGTTCTCCTAATTGTTCATTTATTAAAATTTTCAATTGCCTTTGTTTTCCGTATTTACGTCCTTATAATAAATATAAACGTCCACCCCATGTGTTTTTTTGGGCTACAGTCCTTATCACCTTGGTCATTGATGTCTAAATCCTTCAACTGGTAGGATATACATTGCGTGGCATGTCAGATTTGATGAATTTTAGTTTCCATATTGTCGTTCCTCTATTTTGGGTCCTGCACCAATTTTAAATTCCTCCAAATCAATAACCAGCAAACCTTGAGTTTTGGCTCCTCTATTTGAGCCAGGAACTTCATCCTCTTCAATTTCAAATTTGCATTTCACTTTACCTCATTTGACTAACCAATGCTCTAATCCTCACCATCTAGCTCACGACCCTCATCAACTTCACTATCCAATCACGGCTCCCTAATGTCCCAATCATATTTCAAATTCCACCTTATCTTCTCATCCATCCATGGAGCATAATCTGCCACCTCAAATAACAACATTCCATCTATTGCTCACCTCAAATCCTAATCCTCCTTTATCTCAAGTTCAAATCAATGACTCTCCTCCATTATCTTAACCTCTCTCTCTATCCTTATCCTCTCTCCCAACGGCTGCCTTGACACCCACATCTTCCCAATAGGTGCCAACATCCCTACCTCCTATCTTATCTCAACTGCCACCCCTTTCTCAAAATTCAAAATTTCAAAAATCTGATTTTCTATCCCAATCTAACCAACCGTAGCCAACATCTTCTCATTCAAATATTTTCAATTCAAATCAATCCTCCAATCATCAACAACCAAATCTGCCAACTTCTCAAACCTTTATTCTCCATGACCCAACCGGACTTTCTCAAATTGTGGACTTATCTCATTCTGCCAATTCTAGACGTGATCCACCCTAACCTGCCACCCAAACCTATCATATATATGACACTTCGTCACATGTCCTCCAAACCGCCACACGCTTTACATATTACCACTCACTTTCAACTGCGGTTACTCATCGTGGTGCTAAACCAACTTGCTTTATTGAAGCCAATAAATATCCTGAATGGAGAGAGGTAATGGCTATTGAGATTTCCGCTCTTTTACAAAATGGCACTTGGACTCTTCATTCCCGTCCTCCTGGAATGAACGTAGTTGGCTGTAAGTGGGTCTATTGCATCAAGCGTAGGGCTAATGGTAGTATTGAAAGGTTCAAAGCCCGCTTAGTCGCAAAAGGGTTTCATCAGCAACACGGCCTTGATTACATTAAGACATTCAGTCATGTTGTCAAGCCAACCACAATTCGCAATGTTCTTTCCATTACTGTTTCTTAGAATTGGACTCTTTGCCAATCAGATGTCAACAACGCATTCTTTCCTGGGTTTCTTGATGAAGAAGTTTACATGACTTAGTCGCTAGGTTTTGCAGATAGCAATTTCCCACATCATGTTTGTCGCCTGAACAAATCTTTATATAGCCTCAAACAAGCCCCTCGTGCTTGGTTTCATCGCCTATCATGCTTTTTAATTTGTCAGGGATTTGCGGCTTCCAAAACTGATCCTTCTCTATTTAGTTATACTGCGAACGGCATTAAAATCTATGTTCTGGTTTATGTTGATGACATACTTGTCACCAGTAACCATTTTGGTAAACTCCCTGACCTTCTTCAAATCCTTGGTAATGAATTTTCTATCAAAAACCTCGATTCTCTTCACTATTTTCTTGGCAATGAGGTTATTTCTTGTCCCAAGGGTATTCTCTTGTCTCAAGGTCAGTATATTAAAAATCTTCTTAAACAGTTTGGTATGGCTACCACTAAACCTATGCAAAATCCAAGTTCAACCACGCACACACTATCTAAAAATGGTGGTACGCCTTTGGACAATCCAACTCCTTACCATCAGATTGTTGGTGTTTTCCAGTATTTGACTCTAACAAGACCAGACATTGCATATTCCGTCAACAAAGTGTGTCAATTTATGCATGCCCCTACTGAAAATTATCGGGTGGTTGTTAAGCGCATCTTGCGCTATCTTAAACTCAGTCGTGATCATGGTCTCCTCATCTCCAAAAATAGTTTTTCCGATCTCCATGTTTTCTTTGATTCAGATTGGGTAGGGTGTCCTGATGATCGTCGTTCAACTAGTGGCTATGCAATTTATCTTGGTTCTAACCTTATCTCTTGGTCTTCTCGTAAGCAACGCAATATTCCTGGATCATCTACTGAATATGAGTACAAAGCTATTATTGATGCCACTGTGGAAGTTAGTTGGTTACAATCTTTACTATTTGAACTTGGGATTTACTTTTCCGAAAGCACCTACACTTTGGTGTGAAAACCTTGGTGCCACCTATTTTACTAATAACTCAATTTTTCATGCTCGTATGAAGCATGTTGAAATTGATTTTCATTTTGTTCGTGACAAGGTTGCTCTCAAGGATTTAGATGTGTTTTTCATTTCAACTCATGATCAAATTGTTGATATTCTCACCAAAAGTTTCGCCTCTGCTTGCTTCAAATTCTTACGAGACAAGCTGAAGGTTTCTGATGGGGGGTGTTAACAATATATTTAGTTTTGTCATTCATACCTCTAATTATGATTGGTACACAATCATACCTATAATTACTGGTATTACTAAGCTTTCTTATGTCTTATAACTATATAATAAGGTTAATATGTGCTAAAATCATTACTATATGCTAAATCTCACTTTTGCAGGAAATTGGCATAGAAATGTACACAATTCAAGCATACAATGAAGACGTCATGCCTGGACATCAAGTGGATAAGCATTTCTATCAAAATAAGATGATTGATGAAGCCTAGAGAAGAGAAGAGGGAGAAAGCTAGCAAAATAGCAGAAAAGATATGTCTATCGATAGGATATCTATCGATAGAACCATGTATATCGATTGACATTCTATCAACAAGAAGCCTCCAAGCGATAGCCGAAGCCTCCATCGATAGCCAATATATGGACCATACCTTTCGTGCGCTATCAATAGACTAAATCACGCTTTCGATAGGAGTTCTATCAATAGCATATCTTCTATAGATAGAGACACCCGAATCTGCAAGTTTTCTTTGGTTTTTCTGTAATTCTTGGAATTTTCTAGGGGCAATTTGGTCTTACAAATTGTTGGCCTATAAATAGAAGGCTGATGTAACCTTTAGAGGGATTCAAAGATTGACATATCTTGACCAAAGTCACAATAGAATAGTAGCCTCGTTAGGACTGTAAATGAGTCAACTTGAGTTGATTAATAAGCTCTCCAAGTTTGACTTGAAAAATTAACGAGTTCAAACCTAAACTAATATCATAGTTTGATTATCTACAATATTAATTGTCTGAGCAATATTAGAGTTTAACTTCACAAATTACTGAGAGCTCAAAGAGAAAGTTATGAGCTTGGTTCATTTATTTTATGAGCTTGTATCTCATCTTTGGACAAAATTGCATTTCTTTCATGCTTGTTCAAAGATGCAACTTTTTAATAGGCATGTTGAGCAATTATTCAATTAATGCGATAGAAGCTAAACTGTATGATTTGATAGCAAAGCAACTCAAACCATCCAATTTTGGCTAATGGATAATAGGCTTGGTTTTCCACAATCTGCTTTATAAAGTCGCTTCAAACACTATAAATCCCAGATTGTAAATTCCAGATATTCCTGAAGGAACAACACTGTTAATCCCATATTGTAACACAACCACCCCAAATACCATCTCCCCAAACGCCCTAAAATCTCTTCTTTAAACACCATGCAACCTTCCAGTAGTTATGTACAGAACCATTAAAAGCAGTGTTGAGATATATAGTTTAAAAGCTCCATTGCAGCATGTGATTTAAAGAAAAGAAAAACTCACTGTGTATCATTCATGAAAATCAAAACTTCCCCTCAACTAATGACACTGAACGTGCAGAGAAACAGAAGGAGGTAGTGCTATCAGGCCTCATCAGACTTGTTTTTCAAATATATATCACTTCTGTAACTAGAAAGTTTAACTATGATAGCCCTATTCTCAAAAGAATAAATCATTTTACCAGTAATAACTAGATGATATTTGAGTACTCTAAATTAACAGAAAAAATCCCTATACCAGTACTAAATTAACACCATTAAACAAGCATAAAGGTTAGGAATCATGGTCAGTTTATACTATGATAAGAGTATTTTGCTCCCAAAAAAAAAAAAAAAAAAGAAGAAGAAGAAGAATGGTGGTACTTTCAGGTGGGCATTCAAGCAGAGACAGGATATTCTGCTCGAGACGAGTTGGCCGGTTATTGGCTTCTACAGTGGCGGTCGTCGGTGAAGGCCAGAACGATCCACCACTTTACAGAGGAGTTGAATAATCACTGCTCCGTCTCCACGGCTTGGCTGAGACTCCCGTTGTCTTAGGCGGTGAAGACCAGAAAAACTGTGAAAGGGTTTATGGCAATAAGGTTTCTCAATCGGTGACCAATGAGGGTTTATGGCTGTCTACCCCACACCGCAAAGGAAGCTAATGGTGCGGATCCACCCGCTCCTATTGATGCTTATGAGGCAGATAGGGATTGAAAACAAAGAAAGAGGTTTCCTGCCACCCCCGAGAGAGGGATAGATTGGAAAACATATCTCGCTTTCCTGCACCCGCGTTGAGGAGAGGGTTGATCACGCATGAAGTTTAGCAAGCACTCCCTATTTCTTCTGACCTTTGCCTTTCATATCTTGACTACTAAACCCGGTAAGGCGCTCTTCCATTTTGCTAGGATTATGGATTTCCGCTGGGTATGCTCTGTTTTTTTTTATCGGGTTTCTCGGACATGTGGCCGGTGGGATGACAGTGGTGAGGGTTTGTGATGATGCAACTTTCAGCCAATGCCTAATCGCCGAGTTCAAGCCTGCAAAACAAAGTTAGATCGGTCGGATTGTATCCGACGAAAACCCTCCGACGATCAAGTCAATAAGTACTGAACCAGATAATCGAAGAGTCTTAGTGATTGGTTTTTTGCGTACCTCTTCCATTGTTCGTCTTCTCTTTATATAGAGAATGTGTGTTTTTGGTAAGTCGTCGGTTTTCCCTGAATTGTAGCTGATTTTCCATATAAATAGCCGATACTGCGGATTCTTTGCATGGCCGTTACTTCCAGTTGTATCATTGACTTTTTGATAGGCGTAATCTTCGTATCGTAACAGATCTCGTATCATCGGCTATGAGCCGATCATTAAGACCTCGGTTTTTGTAAGATACCTTTTCCTTCCCTCATCAGGAGCCCCCTATTTCTCTAGTTCGGTATATGCTGGACTAGGAAATATCAAGAGCTGAGGAAATCAAAAAGTCTCCACGTGTCAGTCAATACAGAGGCCATCATTATATCTTTAAATCAGAATGCGGCGGCGTTTCGAATTTCGAAACTGATGGGACTTTTGGCATGCTTGCATTTAATGTGGGGGAGGGAAACTGAAAAGATGTGGGTCTTTTCAAATTCAGGCCATTTAACTGCTTCCACGTGGCCGGACCCCAAAGGTTTGTATGCCATATTTAAACTCAAGTTTTTCATTTTGGTCACTTTGATTGTTGTTTCTCTTCTTCAAACTCAAAGAAACTCCATAGCCAGAAAGTTTCGAGCTTCAGTTGTCTTGAACGTGAGTTTTCGTTCGCGTCCTCGTTTCCATTCTGCCATTCCTCAGCTCCATAATTCAAAGGTATTCTCCGTTTATTCTTGTGTTCTTCATTTTATTGGTGGTTTGCTTCCTTTTCTCGCATTTTCTTCTTCTGGTTTCGATTCCATTTTAGTTTCTCAGAAACAGAAATGAGGCGTTCTCGCCGTTTATCTTTTAGTAGCCAAAACTCTGAGGACGAAGTGTCCCATAGAACTGTAGATAATCCAGCCCGTGTTCCTACTAGGATAGTAGATAGATTCGAGGATGAGGAAGTTATTTCCTCGGCAGGTGGTCCTCGCGCGTCTCCTTCTCTTCCTGAGACTTCTAGGGAAAGGTTAGATAGCCGACCTGTAGATGAGGATGTGGATGTTGAAGAGGAGATGGATGTTGAGTCAAACCCCTATAATGTTGTGGCTGACCAGGTCCCATGTACGATTGACGCGAAGCGTTTTTCGAATTTAAGGGCTAGGTTCTGCCTCCCCCAGTCAGTTAGAATTCGCTTGCCCAATGATAATGACCGAGCTAGTAGTCCTCGTCCTGGAGAGGTCGTCTTTTATGAGCACTTTTTTGACGCCGGTTTTAGGATTCCTCTACAACCTGTAGTTAGGCGTCTATTGTCCGAGCTGAAACTTTGTCCGGCCCAGCTTACTCCAAATTGTTGGAGAGACATTTTAGCGGCCATTATTCTGTGGCGATCCCAAGGTTGGGAAGTAACTACCGACGAGTTACTCTACTGTGTATCCCCGAGGAATAGCCCCAATCCCAACAATGGTTGGGTTTATCTCTGGTCGCGATCTGGCCGAAAGCTTATCTATGGGAATCCTTCCTCGGTCCATAGCTGGAAAGGGAGGTATTTCTTTCTTAGTGGCGAGTGGGAATTTGCTCCTGGAGAAGCTCACGATGTCTTCGTCCCTACGATCTGGGCTCCTCCAGGTGTTTATTCTTTTTTCTGTTTTCGTCACTTTCCCGAGATAAACTTTTATAATGTACTTGGTTTTTATACACTTTTTGTCTTGCAGAGTTTAAGCGATTTCGGAGAGTTCCGAAATTAACCGAGGAGTATCAACGGAGGGTAGAGGTTATCCTGGACCTCGAGGATCGTAGGAGGACCCGTCTTCTTTCTCCAACATTTGTATCTCAGTTTTATTATTCCTATCAATACAAGGAAGTAATCGCAGCAAATCCTCTTCGGGCCATCGCTGTTGATTCTGAGGATTCTTCTACTGAAGACGACATGCCGCCCAAACAGAACTACAAGGCCCTCTGGAAGACATCGAAATCAAAGGCTGGGGGCTCGTCTTCGTCTCAACCTCCTCCTTCTAAGAAACAGAGGATAGAAACTCCTGCTTTAGATTCTCCTCCTCCCCCCGAGGTTCCTTCAGTCCCTGCGCCGTCTGAGGTAGCAAAAGATCCAGTTCCTGTGGATCCCCCTGCTGCGGTTGATAAGGGGAAGTCGGTTGCTCTTCCTTCTCAACCTGTTACTGTTGAAGCACCAGCCGAGGAGTCTGCTCTTAAAAATAGAGACGTGGCTTATAGGCAAGTTAACTCCTTCGTGCTGCCGGCCGATAGGAAGCAAGTGATTTCCTCTTCGACTGAAGAGCTGAGTCTTGATGCAATTCACCACATGGCACGGGTAAAAAACAAATCTTTTAGCTGTCTTCCTTCATTCTTTTCTATTTCTTTTTCTAACTTCCAGCTAACCATTTCTTTTCTGATCAGTCTATGGTCCTCTGTCATGGTGTGGTGATGAGGCTCTACGCGGCTACAAAGAAGAATCGTTCTCTTTCCGAGACCGTGATGAAGATGGATGAAGAGCTTCGGAAGAAAGACGAGGAGATTGCCTTGCTTCAGAAGAAAATTGAAGAAGAGATTCCTCCTTTGAAGTCTGAGGTTGATAAACTTAAAGATTCTCGGGAAAAGGATGCAGAAGCTTTAAGAGAGAAAGAGCTGTCAATCATTAAGGCTACTGAACAATTATCCTCAGCTGAACACCGTTGCTCTGGGTTAGAAAAATCTCTTAAGGAAGCTGAGGATATGGCCATGGCCTGCAGGGACGATGCTGTGTCCCAGTTTGGTGCCGGTTTTGATTCCTGCCGAGCTGCGGCCAAAAAGAAATTTCCCGACTTGGATTTTGCTGACCTTGAAGATTATGATGATGATGGAGAGGACGAGGAAATTCCTCCTCCTGTTCAATCCGTCGATCAAGAAGGGAATATAGAGAAAGAAACACAGATTCCTGGAGCCGATCTTCCAGAGTCTTCGGACCGTTCAGCTGCTCCTTCCTCTTAAAGTTTCTGAGAGGGTTTGGTGTTCATCCTCTTCCTCAAGAACCTCAGATACTTCATCTTCTG